>JAQFYM010000447.1:0-67790 GCA_034694785.1 Agrenia bidenticulata
GCATACATCAAATGATTACATATTGTATCACCTATTCTGGCACCAATATTTCGGTTATTTAGAAGAACACTTAATTCGTCCATGTAAACAGCATATAAAAATGCGCTTAGTATGCCTCCTTGCCTCACTCCTTGTAACACTGAGAACGACTTAGATTTAGTTTGACCCCAAGAAATAAAGAATTTCTGGGAGTCAAACCATCGAATCAGGAGATTGGTAAAGTAACTTGGCAACCCTCGTTTTATTAACTTTTTAATTAGTATGAAATGGTCAACTTTATCAAAAGCTTGACTTGCATCTAAAAATGTCACGTAAACCGGGGTATCGTTCTCAATGTAGTGAGAGATACTCTGCCTCAGAGCAAAGATAGCCATCTCAGTTCCAACTGATTTTTTGTATCCAAACTGATTATCCAAGCTCTGAAGCGAGTCAGACAATCGGCATAAAAGAAGTTTCTCAAGGATTTTGGAGAAGCAAGTTGCCAACGCGATGGGCCTGTAATTTTTTATTACAGTCGCATCTAGGCCTTTCTTTTTAATGTTAGGAACTATCTTAACTTCTATTAAAGACGTGGGTAAATTACATTCTATAATAATTCGGTTCATTAAATTAGTCAAGATTGTAAAAATAGAATCATGAGCATGCATAATATTTTCTGCACTTATATTATCAGGTCCCTTAGCTTTACCTTTTTTAAGATTTGTACATGCCAGTTTGATTTCATCTATAGTAAACAATTCAAATGCAAAATCTGAAATTAATAATTCTGAAATATTTCTCTGGCTTTTAAATAAAGAACTATAATCCATGTCTGTCTGTATAATATCTCATGTCCTCATCTGTCCTAAAAGAGACAAGAGGATTCATTTCTTTTCCAAGCTTTTATTTTCGTCGGCTCATAGGGATGAGAGCTTTCAATTCTGTTTACAAAACCAAGTGTGTTTCTTTGATGGTAGTGCACCAGCTACAATATCCTCTTTTATAATGATCTCCACTCACTTGCTTCAGTTCAAGTGATCTGTGCATTTTCATGGAATTAATTATTATGGTAGCCTGTTTTTGAACACTGAATTTTTTTTTGAATCTCCCATAACACTACTGGGAATCTAATGGAGATACTCAACACTGAAGAATGTGTAAATTCCTCTTACAAATAATAATGATACTTGGAACCGTTTTTGATTCCACTAGCCTTGTAGTTACAGCTAGAATTTAAACATACTGAGCTATGACACCAGCTCACTTTAAGGTCCACACTATTGTAAGCATTTGAAAGCGTCAAATGTGCCGAAATTGAGATAAGGATTTATTGAATCCGCTCTACTGAGCGAGTCAAATAGAAAGCAGTGGGAGCTCTAAAAGTTCATGCACACAAATAGGTTGTCTGTATCCGAACGTGTGGTCATGTATCGTATTTCCAGTTGCTCCAGATCATCCAGACAAGGGAGTAAACTAAAAGGGTAATCCAGTCTGGAGAGAATCATCTCAAGAAATCTCATCTAATCTTAAAAACTGTTCCCTTAGCATTATCTTGATAGAGCACTTCTTGTACTGCTTTCCCCCTCATTCAGATCTATTTAATGGATTCCTATCTAACTGTTCCATCTGTGTGGGGGATGGTGGTGTTGGCGGTGGTGGTTTTAGTAGTTCTCAACGACTCCAGGATTTCTGGAAACGTATAGAAGGATAAGTGTGTAGGAAGTATAAGGTCGAGCTATTGACACGGGTATGAGGGAACTTTAGTGCCTCTGGTCCCTCTTGTCTTAAACAGACCTGTTTAACGTCCTCTCTCTCTCTTCAATTTCATTCCGATTCTCAGGGAGTGATTCGTAAGGAATGTGGAGAAAAGTACTCGTAATTCTTCCACTCGCATTTAACTTTCATTTTTACTGCTTTTGAGAAATTCAATTAAATTAATCCTCTCATCTTGGACTTTTTCTGAAAGCACAATTTATTTATCTCCTTTCTTTCACCTTTGTTTGCACACTTTTGGCTGATGAGGATATTTTTTTGAGTTTATTATGAAAAGAAATTATCCTGGAATGGCTTCTTGTGTTTCTTTGAGGTGAATAAAGAATTCTAAATTTAAAAAGGCTCATCAAGCCTTTTTAATTTATGAATCTTCGGAACACAAAATGTGGGCTTCATGATTTCGTGTCTTGGTGCTTGGCCTAGATTGGGAAAAAATCTTGCTCAATTCTGTGACGGTAGAATGGACAGTGAATCTAGAATTTTGTTATTTAAAAAAAATAAAATTTCAATTTCAAATCATCGTCTTGCAGCAGCCTATTCAATTAATTGCTCCACTGCTTCATCCTCTACTCTAAGATATGCCGTTGTAACGTAATCATATAGTTTTTCTACTATATGAGTTTATTCCATCATGTACTAACATATTAAAGCTATGATGAATATGCTCGGGTATTCTGTGGTCTTTCCAGTTAATATTTATGATCCTTTAGGGCTCCTCCGCCTATGATAACAGGAATACCCCGAGGTGGCTTATCCATAATGTTTCTAAGAATTCAAATATAATATACTGCCATAATAAACAACGCACTTCACCCACTCGATACCGAAACTCTAAGCTCAATTTATTATTTTCACCGCCTGCTCAAACATAACCCGCAGTCTGTAGTAATTCAAGTGGCGTAGGATTTAAAACTCATTCAATTCATAAAATAACATACCCTTGAACCTCTTAAAGTACTTCCAAACGCCCCTCAAGCCATTCAATCGTTTAAAAATTTGCATCAGAAGCAGTCCACCCCGACCTGCTTTCCTGAATAATGACCCTCATGCATTGCCTGTATCAAGAAGTCCACTTTCTCCCAAAGAGAAAGTTTATTACCTAGAATTCTTTTAGTTAAGAGGGGCGGAGGGACACACAGACCCGTTCAGATTTGTGGCTTCTAGGATTGCATATTGAGTGTGGAATATTATTTTATTGCCTTCTCAACAAGATTTTCAAACACAAAAAAATCCTTGAGCTACAAATATTGCTCACTCTTGTGGCTTGATGATCCCCAGACAGAATAGAAAGCAGTTCAAAGATCCTGGGAGAATCTCCAAGAAAGACTCGACCTGCCTTAGCATATGAAACGATTGTATAAAGAGGGTCAGTGATTATTAAATTATGCTCGTATCTGGAAGCAGGAGTGGTCGTTTGAGCTTATGAGGCTCGTGTACATAATGGCTGATATGCCCTAGTTGATTATGACTTTGAAGGGATTCAAATTCAATTCTACTCAATCATATTCATCTCACTAAGTTTCAATTGTGTGGGAAACATATGGAGAAAGACTTTGCATACACGAGAGGAGAATCTTACTTCCAAATCCTTTCTACAGCCTAAAGTCTGTTGAATAAAGTCCCTGTGACTAAAAGCCCAGCCCAGATTTAGCCCGAGTAATATATTCAGATGAAGAGTAGGAATGTGATGAGGACTCCCGGGTATTGTATAGAAGGAAGTACCGGTAAACTGGTGGAGAATGAAGGGACGGAGGGGTTTAACGAGTAGTGACAGGAAATGAGGTTCCCATTCAATCTGACATATGTTCCCACCATTTGTATCCCATCATTTCCATCCGTCCGTAACCAAATGTGTATTCATTACGAGTCCTCCTATTTCTAAGCTAAAATCTTGAGGAAATGGCTGAATATGGTCTGAGGTTCCCGGTGGTGGTGGTGGTGGTTACTACCTTGACTTGGATCGTGATGCTTCCTTGGTTATTCTTTGTTGCAAAATTTCACTTTCACTCCCTACAATTCCTGTGCTTTATTACGTCTTGTAAGTCAATGGAGCAACTCTCTTAGTATCATCATCATCATCGTCCTCCTCATGATGAGCATGGCATCTACCCTCATCTCACATCTTCTTAGTCTGGCCAGCGACAATAAAGAAAGTTATTTCTTAATCAAGTTCTTTGGATGCTGGCTTTCCATGTGTACCCTTCTCGGATTGTTGGTACACACGCCTTTTCCTTTCCAAAGAAGCCTTTCCGCTCTGAACGCTTTCCCGATTACCATTCAGTCCTCATCTTCATTTCCATATCCATGCCCCGCTCCAATTTCTTTATTTGGACCACCAGGTTGGCACTGGGATACAAAGAAACAAACATGGAAAGGGCTCAAAGGAGTTTACACATATTCCATATTAATTTGCCCATCTATATACACCCAAATGGTCTCTTACCTCTGACGTTTACAAGAAGATTAGAAGGATTGGTGGCAGGACAACCGGGTTCTTTAACAAAACTCCCGAACCGGCAAGATAATGAAGATTCCTTGTTCTCTATCCTCTCATCTATCTTTTAAATTAAGCTGTAGCTCTCCTCGTTTCCAGGGCTTGTCCCTTCATTTCTCTATTGAGACCAAGTCCTTTGTCAAAATAGTAGAATACGAATACGAATATCTAAGGGATATATTCTATTCGAATCTAAGAATTATCCATAAAGCTCTCTTCAACTATTCAATGCTTTTGGGGAAAAGCGTGCGGATTTGAATCCCTGAAATCTCGATCCACATTCTATTATCCGGACGTGTTGTAGTACTCGAGCCTAATACAAGTGTGCACACAAGAGGGATAGAGGGGTGTCAGATTTAGCAAGGAATTCTGTTTATCATCAATTCACTTTGTGGAAAATTCATGGCGTTTCTACATTGTTGAATATCACTAGCATTCAAGGCTGTGGGATTTACATGCCATGCCCCACTGTTGACTGTGTCCGTGTAGGAAACGCTGTGGCTGTACTCTATAGAATACACATTGAACGAGTGGGATGTTATAAATGTTGAATGATGGATATAATTTCCAATGTATACATGGGAGAAAGGGTGAAAGGAGAGTGAAAGCTTGAGAATCCCTTCCATGTCCTCTAAAATTTCTGCCCCACTGTCCGACATTATTGGAGTACAGATGTTCTCCGGGAGTAAATCCCGTCACTGTGTATGCCTCTGAAGAGGAAGAGGATGTGACAGGGAGGCTGAAATTGGTAAATAGTAATGGGCCATGGTGTCATAATATCCTTCTCCATTCCTATCCGGAGCATTTGATGAGATTTCCTAGTGGATATTTGTCCCAGCAGCTCCGAACCCTAAAATGTTTGTATCAGAATGAGAACGCATATCCGGATTCTAGGCTGTAAGATGAAGTACTATGGCTCCATACTGTCTCTGCAAGTGTAAACAAGCAAGTAGAGAATCGGGTGGGGACAAACAAAGAGGAGGGAATGAAATAACAAAAGAGTTCATTTCATCCCCTTAAAGTGTCGCAGGGAAGTGAAGAGTTTTTGGAGTGGATAGGCAAGTCATGCCTCTCCTGCTTTTAATATCCTTGACTATGCTAGAATACCCATACTCCCACTGTCTCACTGAGCTTCAGAACTGCCCAGGATGGGAATGGATTTAGCTTTGTTTAATCCTCTGTTAATGAGGTTTCCCCAACTTTCCCAGCTCCAGCCTTCACCACAGGACAAACACAATATCAACCAACACCAACACATTTAGGCTCTTCATCTAAAGTTCCCATCTGCTCTCGCTTCTGGACTATCATCCGTTTTGGTGTTTAGTCTGAATCAAAGCAAACTCTTAGTTTCCGAGAGTATAGTGTAGGCAAGGGATTAGGGAATGAATGGGCAGCTTATATGTATTTATAATTGTAGAGACGATTTTGGGAATTTGTGTCCGGGGTGGTGGTGGCATGGCGTGTGTGTGGTTATTGGAATTAGTCCGTGGTGAGGTTCGAGTAGTGTGGAGTGGCCTTAGTTGTTATTAGTCGTGAGAGCTTGTAATATACGGAGATATTTAGGATCCGCATGATTGTTGATGGAAATTGAGATTTGAAAGGGTGTCATTGAATGAATAGTCCATTAGGTACTTGGACATGTTTTGCTGCTAATGATTAATTTACTTTCACCGCTCATTGATTAAAGAGTTTTTGTTTTCCGGTGGTCTCACAATCAGAATGCAAGTTTTTGAAATCAGAAAGCTTGGAGAGATAACTCTGTCGTATTTGGCATTGTTCGTTGACAATGGTTTGGGTGATTCTTAAACAAGGATTAACGTCCGGTACAAAAAAACGGGTAAGACACACTGGTACGGGGAGGCGGGAGGGGGGCTAATAAGACGAGACTCATTGGGAGAAAAAGTCGTTGTGGACTTTATAGACAAGACACATGGGACTAGTTCCAAGTTAAGTTTATGTCGTGGTGTATTTTATAGTTTGCAATATATAACCTCCTATACATATACATGGATCATATATAGGCTCATATTATATACGGGTCACTGTACGTGAGTATGAAATCTTTTTTCCATTGTAGATCCAGTAGTCCATTAGATCAATGTCTGGTCTTAACAGACAGGGAAGATTAAGTCTAATCGGAAGTTACGTTCATGAACTTTGCACTGAGATCAGCTCAAAATTTATCTACTTTCCTCCAACAAGGAACTCCTCAAAGAACTTTCCGATCTCCGATCCCCCCGAATTCTTCCCTGTATCTCCCCAAAGTGAAAGAAGCCTTTTGATTTTCTCGCTAATAAAATTTAATAGAAAATACCCACCAAGAAATAGGAAATGAATGGCTAAGATAAGAAAAGAAAATGCTGAATGACTGCTCTGTATTTAAACGGAGCTCCTTGTCCCTTTTCTCCCTAAGTTGTCCAAGACACGAAGTTCGTGTAAACTCCCAGCTTATTTTTTTGTGGTTTCCAAATCTTTTGTTAAAAAAAGGGGGATCCCTTGTCGTAAATCTCGTCTTAAGTCAAATAAAATCCTCGTGGAGGAACTAGAAAGGAGGCGGAGGATGTTAGATACACAAGTGTGAATAGGAATAGTACAGTGGGATGAATTTAAGAATTTTTTTTTTTGCAAAGAAAGAGAGAGAGAGAGATGAGATGTGAATTGCCAAATGGGTTGCCAAGCCTGAAACCAAAATAACATAAGTCGTCTTTAGTGGTTGTTAAGAGCCAGGATTGTGTGACAGTGCGAAGTATTTAGCTCTAACGTTGGGATGTACACATATATTCTGGATATAGCTTCTCAAACTCTCCACCCAAGTAACACTTACAAATGGGGAATCCAATGCCATGAAATGGCACATCCCATGAATCCTTATTCCTAAACTAAGAAATACGTCAAGCCTCAAGTCACACTTACTTTCTCAGCTTTGGCTTAAGTCTCGAGCTCAATAAATTTCCCTGAGCTTTCACCATTACATAAGTTCACAATATTTCTTAACTACACTTTTACACAAACACATCTTGCACACGGATACATGGACATAGAGCCAGAATGTCCCTCCATCTCCTTTATATACACCAATCCAACTTTAGATAAAGGCTTAATAGCCACTACTATAAAGGAATGTCAAATTCGAAAATCCACACCCTCCTCTCTCTTCAAGATGATAAGCAAGAGCGGCTTGAGGGGATGAGGTGGATCTTATAGTCTCGGAGTTTCTTGTAATGAAATGCAGCGGAGGAATAAATTTATCACACTAAGCCCCCTGGCTACCCAGTGGGGGAAAGTTATTACTTTGTAGTCAGTTCGGATTTCGAAACTTGTTTGTCTCACTCGGTAAACAAATAAGGGGATACTTACAATTAGTAGAGCAAATTAATTCACAATTCCCTTTCTCAGAAAGTGCCAGGAATCTAAACGGCTTTTGAGATTGTTTTTCAAATAAATTATCTAGACTTTGTAATTAACATGTTCTTTTTTAGTTACAAAATAACTACAAAGACTTTTTACAAGTCTTCGTAGGTATGAAAAAAATGGTATGGAGTTGGGATTTGATTGAATCAAGTGATCCACAGATAAGAGGATGAAGACTCGTCTGTGTAGTGCACGAGTGTCACACTTCCTTCCTGTACAAACTCCAGAGTCCAGGTACAGAGGAAGGCTGTCCAAATGTCTCCTCTCTCATGTCCTCATGTCCCCCAGGGGCCGAGGATCTAAGAGCCGGAAGGAATATAAGGGATCTCCTACACAATTCTTACGCATCAACTATGTTCTATAAAGTCTAGAATTTATATACACAGAGAACTGGTGAACATCCCATTCATCATTGTGAGAGAGAGTGGAGCTAGTTTATTGTGTATATAAGGGAGCCGTGACCGAAGTTAACAAGTACTTGAGACACGCTCACTTTTCCCCTCCAGTCTTTACAGCTTGACGAGGGGGTATTAACAATGTGACAGAAAAATAGGAAGAAATGTAAAAATTATTACCCTTCTAATTTCCCTCATGATTTTTTACAAGTGCTTGGAACTTTCTAGCCTGGAGTTGGTGCATTGGGCTCTCGCCCCTTTTGATTCCATTTCAATGAAGTTAAAAATTTATTTCAAAACATATACTTAGAGCTAGAGTTGGAGAAACTTAAATAGTTACTACTTGAAAT
Source organism: Agrenia bidenticulata (assembly GCA_034694785.1). Taxonomy (NCBI): domain Eukaryota; kingdom Metazoa; phylum Arthropoda; class Collembola; order Entomobryomorpha; family Isotomidae; genus Agrenia; species Agrenia bidenticulata. The sequence continues at coordinate 8,403 of JAQFYM010000447.1, forward strand.
TAGCTTTTGTGACAGCTTTCCTTTCTTTGTGGATTTTTTTACAGAAATTTATTCAAGTGCTATATTTCCCATATTCAAACATAGATACCGCACTATATGCCGATATACTTTATAGCAGTAGCAAACTCTATCGAATTAGATTATAAGGGTAAAAAGTAGAGAGAGAAACTATCCCAAAGAAAGTACAAGAAATTTCTGAAAAAAATATCCAACTGTCTATCAGTTCATTACAGATCGGTTCCCGGGGCTAAAAGAAAGCATACATTTTTTATACAACTCCATCTGAGATATGAGATGATGGACTAGGCTATAGAATGGGTAGAGCAAAGTACAAAGGAGAAAGCAAGGTGTGATGACGAAACTGATAGCTTAGAAATGTTACTAATACTAGATTCATACAGACACAGCTTCTATATCCTCGTACTAATCTGACCCCAGATCCCAACTGCTTCCACCCAACTGTGAAGTGAATCTTTGTATTATCTTAGTTTTATCTTCCTGTCACATTCCTTCCATTCTGACAACCCGACTCGGCTCAATCGTAAGAAGAAAAATCAGCCGTAGCCTAGAATTTGCAAAAATTAATAAAAAAAATATCGGCACAACCACCCAGGGTTTTTTGTCCATGAATATGCAAGGAAAAATAATCATCTGATTTCATTATTATTGCCATTTCCCTTATTCCAGTAGCAGGAAAAAATCCAACATGCCTAAACCTGCTCTAAATCCCGAGAAAAAAAACCTTTTTTCCAAAACTACAAATGAGATTAGCTGAAGCAGAAAATTTAGTTTATAGATCCGGGTAGTGAGAGGACTCTTTGGGTTTTATGTTTATCCCAGTGCATAAAGAAAGAGGAGATAATATAATCCCCATCCAAGTACCCACTGCCAGAGACTTGTGTAAAATCTATAGGGAAATACACAAACCCAGACTCAACAACAACTCTCTGAGATTTTAAACAGATCTCTATGCAAGTAGAATAAATACACTCGAGCATAAATAAGCGAGAAATGTATCTCTTGATTTTGATTGGAGTGGTGGTGGAAATGTGGAGCGGAATTCCCCCTCAGTTTACTTTCTCTACGAATACAAATAGACCAAGGGGCTCAGATCTCATTCCTCCCGCCTTGACTAAATCTTAGGAAAAAAACCACAACCATCAACCATCCTAATAGTATCTCCATACGAGTTTTTTTTCAGCTCAGAGTGGGAGAGATTAAAGCTGGAATTAAATAGGATTTTTTCCCATCCTTGGAGAAAGCAGAAAGAAAAGAGATGGATGGAAATTCTGTAACTTTCTCTCAAATCAACCCGCACCACCCGTCCTTGGGCACGTACGCAGCTCATTTGCATTTGAAAACAAACGCTCGATAACCAAACAGCCTAAAAGTAGATGCTTTTGTTCGTATGAAAAACAAATTTAGAGAAATAAAAAATCAGGTTTTCAAACGGAAAGAAAACACAGACCATGTCAACAGATTCTCACTGTTAGTCTAATTCTTACTATTAGCATATACTGATCGGAATCTTTAAACACAAACTTGGCAGCAACTGCAGCTAAAAGCTACAAAGTACTTTTTTTCATATCTAATCAAGCCAAACCTACAGATTGAGTCCCAACATTTGTTATGCAGACGTGGATATTTGTCTATAAATGAAAGCGATTGAAATGAAAATATCCAAAAGATTTAGTTTGGCGTGTTAAAAAATATCTAGAGGAGTATTCCCCGCTTCCACTTGGCTACGTCCCTGATTAAAGTGCGGACTGAGTAGGGCACTCCATTGCGGGGGAAAGATCGGGTAGGGAAAGGGTGTCAAACGGGATTTTTCCTTTTCTATTCTTTGTGTGAGAGAAAGTGAGACTGACTGCCTCTTCTTCTTTAACGAAGATGAAATAAAATTGAGAGGAACACTAAGCATCTTCCTCGCCTGGTCTATTCCCATTCTCAAAGCCACACCCACACGGGCACATCCCTCCAGTCTCCAGCCTCTCTCTCTCTCATTCTTCTCCAGTCTTAACAAGTCATGGGAGACAATGAATTTAGTCTTGCGAAAAGCTTTTAAACGGTCGATATATCTGCCATAGACTCAAATGGGCTTGAGAGAGGGAGTTCTGGTATGAAAGACACTTAAAAACTTGAAAATCCCTTTAACAAGGGTTTGACTTGAGTTGGGCAGCTCTGATGGGATGGAGGTTTTTTATTTGCTTATGGCTTGTGCTTTTTGGCCACCAGTTTTTTTTTTATCAAAAAACGGTATGGAGTATTTTTCTAAAACCTTGGGAAAACCCAAGTAGTACATAAAGGCTTAGCCATTAATGTCCTCCAGTGGGGATTCAAAAGATGGTAGGGCGAGATATGAGCCATGATACATATTGTAGATGCTACTGCTGCACGAGGTGGATTTGGTAGGTCGGGATGGTCAAAAATAGTCGGATCCGGAGGCACAGTGTGTAATTAGCCTTTATGGCTTTCTCCCAGTTAACTTTATCAAGTTGAGGAGTCGGGTGGTGTACACAGGCTTGCTGATGGATATCATGGGAGAGATTAAACTGATACTTTACTGTGTCACATTTCTTACCCTTTTTTCTTTGCCGTGTAGAAAAAACTTTGTTTTCTCTCTGCTAATGGAAAGTTGGGATTAATGAACGTGTGTTATTTTGTGTAGAATAAGATTTGGAGCTTTATCCCTGGCTTGGGATATGGCTTGAAACTTTTTGTTGTTTCAAATGTTTCTCTCTCTCGGAATCCTCAGAATTGCTTCAGATCTACCCGCATGGGCTGCAAGGTAGATATGGACCAAATCTTTGAAACAAAACGGTATGAATAATGAGTGGGATCCCATCGGGGTTTTTCTTGTTCTGGGAAAGGTGGAGGAGAAGAAGCCGGATAAATTATACGGATTTTGGGGGGGGGGGGGTAACTGAAAGCTATCTACTTTGTGTTTTTCTGTCTAAAACGAGGAGAGATTTAATTCCTAAGCAATGTCTTGAGACTTTTCTCACCTACTTTGCTCTGAGTAATTTTAGGTTGGACTCATTCCTAGGACTTCTAATCTTCTTATGTCGGAGGAGTGAAAGAAATTTAGGCTTAAGTCTGCTTAAGCAAGAGAGGTGGGCATAGACTGGCAAAAGGTGAAGATAGGGGAGTGAAGAATAAAAAAAGTCACCGTAAATAACCTTTTAATACCTCTACGGGTATCTTTTCAATCATATTTGGAAGGCACGTGCTTGCTTGTTTATAAATATTAACAGGGAAATTAAGATTCATATTCAATTAATTAATTTAAAGCAATCCATCAAACTTTTTAGAAAACTTGCTCTTTGCAATATTTATTTCGAAGCATACAAAAGATTTATAATTGGATGACACATGACATTGACCCAGGCTGTCACTCTTGTTGCATGAGAAATTAATAAGAGCTCCTAAACAGCTCTATGTTCGGTGCTCATAATTATATATTATACTGACCATTTATTTCCAAGGGACGTAAAGTTACTTTCGATAGAACTCTAAACCTATTTGATTTAATCCTATGAAGAATATATCCTTCGACTTTGTAATCTCAAGATTTGTGAAACCGATCCATCTATCTCGTAATGTAAATTTATGCTCAGGCAGTAATATCCTCATTCCTTTTAGTTTATCTCAACTAAATATATCAAATAAATCCATCTGATGCTTCTGATCATACGTATTTGATTTACTGTGGTACATTCAATTAGAGCCAAGTCTATGAAAGTCCCTTCCTCATTCTTATAAATATGAATCCAACTAGAGATTCTGGGCTCATTCTGCTCACTAAATGATTGGACTATACACTATCTGTTTAATCTCAGATACCAATTTCATATGGAATGTGTAATATATCATCTCAGGCTCAACATGACTGAACAAACTACAATCTATGAATATCCCCTATTAACTACTACGATACGAGTACAAGGCCACACGAAATATTAAAGATTGCTCAACCAAGCCAGAGAGCTAGATATCCAATTCCTGATTACACTTGAGCATCCTCGTAATTAAGAGCTAAAATACCCTCCTCCCTAACACACTGAGAGAATAACACAACGTGAGGACTGGGGAGAAAGTCAATAAGGATGATGATGATCTTAGGTATGTGATCCTGATAACGAAGTCAGTTAAGATGGGAAGACGTGCTCCCCCCAAACAAAAAGAAGAGTGTTCAAGTGTTGAAAAGAATGGAGGAGAGAAGATGAGAGAAAGAAAGTCGGAAGGAATATCCTTAACTTTAGATTGACAATAGTTCATTGGTGGACGGTGTGGCAGTGGTGGCTCTCCAGCTCCTACTCTTCACCGACTCCAAAGATCTCCTTTTCTCCATCCACTCTGGAGGATGAGGATGATGGTGGTGGTGGGGGTCGTAATGAGCATAATGTGTTATTAGATTATTATACTCCCATTCCTCCGTCATCATAACTCTTCCATGGCCTTTTCTTAATTGATAGAGAAAAGTTTTCCGGGAAATGAGGAGGGAAACTTTACAGCTTAGTTTTCATTTACAAATCCCGTCTCTCTCGTCTCTCTCTCTTACCAACTTTTCCCTCTGACTTTACTAGTCCCTCAGAATATCCACAGAGACTTTTTCAACCTACTACCTTCTTCTACAATAGCTCTGAACAATAATAATACTAATACTAATAATAATAATGGAAATAATATATAAAATTGAATGATGAGAAAAGGAGGATGGGATGGAGGAGTGTATGAGCTACTACTTTGTATTCTAAGATTTTTTCCCCATACAAGGTAGAATAGTGTTTGAGGACTTAAAAGAGACGAGCTTGGATTTTTTGTCATTTGGGGAGGATGTGCTAAAAAGCTTTTCTCCTTTCCATTTGCTAAATGTCTCATAATAATATCCCGCAGAGAGTTTCAATCTCTCAGAGTTGAACCTCATAACCTGGGAATACTACGGCACTCTATAAGCTATAAGTTCTTTCCAAAGAAACCATCTATAGATAGGCCTGTAGGGTCTTATTTAATTTCAAATTTAAACCCACTTGTATTTAATGCCTTTATGATCCTATTCTATTAAATACAATGGCCCTCCTACTTATTCACCTTCAACGTCCCCACGCGTAATAAAAATATGAAATTTCATTCAAATCTTTACGATGCTCCTCCAATGCACCTCCGGGAATGAAAAAATATTCATTAGCCCTGTACCAACTAGGACATTGGGCATATAAAAGCAGTTGCATCTATTCAAATGACATTGGCTGACTCCTTGCCACGTCTTCGTTCTTGTGCGGAACGGGGAAAGAAAGAAAGAAGTGGAAGAGGGGAATCTATTCAGCTGTCATAAATAGGGCTTCTGTATTTGTCAAGTCTACTTAGTTCTAGTGCGATGCCTCACCGCAGAGCTTAAACCAGAGTTAAACGGGCCTACAAATCAAAGTCGTAATAAAAGCACCACGGACATTACTTACCACTCACCCTTTTAGTCCACGTCGCTCCGTATGTAAAACTAAGCTTTTAAAATACCGAGTGGAGAAAAATGTAGAGGAGAAATTATGAGGCTATTTATAAATATATATAAGGTTGTCAACCTCTCCTCTTCATCTCTACGTGCATATTACATAGTATAAAAAATATTCAGGAGCCCAAGGACCAGCTTCCCTTTCAAAGGAACTCGGGTCTCCTCAAGACGCCCAACCTGTTTTTGAATCTTCTTCTCTCTCTCTTTTGAGAGACCGTTTTGGAGTAAGGGAAATAATTTGGGGGCTTGGTTATTTAAAAGGAATGCAAACACGAGTGCCCCAGCCTCCACACACAACATTTCTCATCTTCTTCTGTCTTCCTGTGATGAAAGCCTTTGTTCAAATGTTCAGAGGGGCTCTTGTGAATCCTGACTTGAAATATGAAATTTATTTCCTCACAAGGGAAAGCCGGTGGTACGTGAGACCGGTGCTTCACATTCCCTTCAAGCTTTCTCTCAACGTTTTCAAAGTCTATGACTCACGGCATCCTCCCTGTGGTTTCTAGAATATTCCACCTTCTCTACTTATTACCGACAGGGTTCGTCAGTTTTATGACCAAGTCTTGGGTAAACATAGCCTCGGTTTTTTGCTACGAAATATGGGAAAAAAACCGGGTGAGGATTCAAAAAAGTCGATTCTAGGATTTTATTCGATTGTGGAGAACCCTGATTGCGACGGCCCATGTTATTATTATACGGAAGAAGTTGTGCAAATAGGGAAGTCATCCCCCATGCAAACATTCTTTATTCCTTGGAATCATAGGTGAACATTCATATTTATGCTTGTCAGGTTCGGTGATCTGTTTCTTTTGCTAAACAAGAAGTATTATTCGGGTTATGTACACAGGGACACATCCCAGGGCTCAAGTCAAGCCTTTGGCTTCCTCCCGCCTAACTCTTGTCCTTAGATATGCATAACTCTTCAGTATTTGGAGAGGTTGTGCAGTATTTTATACTTTGGGCATTCTCCCTGTCTCCAAGCCCACACGGCAGCATTAGTCCCTGAAATGAAAGGGAAACCGGAAAGCCAGAGAAGCAAGACAGAATTGCATGTGAGGGAAGCATCCACGAGGTTCCAAAAGATCCGTAGCTGTCTTTGAATTCGTTTTTTTTAGAAACTGGGCCCTACAGTTAAAAACTGAGTTGGGATTTTGGCGGATTTTTTGTTACTTGCCGTGTTTAACATATTTCCTTGCTACTCTCCTTCCACTGCCGCCACACGAAGATAAGAGGACTGACGGCTTTGGTAAGATGTTCTATTTTTCCGTTTCACGGGTATTTAGATCTGACTAACCCTTTTGCTTACATTGAAGGCACACACACCACACCATACACCGCTGCTGGCTACAAACCCAAATGTGGAAACCGAAATAACCCTAATACTTAGGCATTTTACCATCGCTGCCACCACCACTACCAAGAGAACCAACTATCAGCCATCACCAGAGGTTTTAAATAAAGACGGAAAGAAATAAGAGAGTATGGTCCAATCTACTTTCTCCACTTTCTCTTATACAAATTCTCTTATTTATTCTGTATCGACTGAGCAAACACAGAGAGAGGAAGGGGTGACTTTCGTGTAAAAAAAACATGAGGAGTACATACACGGATGACAGGGCAGTGTGGATGGGATTGTCAACGTGACTGGGCATTGCTGTGTGGTAGTGACACCAGCTGACGCTTATCTTATCCTCTGGACCACTTTCCAAGTGTAAACAATCCCGGGTGTCCTACTGAATTACATTAGGCCGAAAGAACTAAAGCCTCCTACAATCTTGAATCCAAAATGAGTAGAGATGTGTAGTATAGCCGGATGTAGTCTATCATGAGGCTTTGCTGATTGCTACTGAGCTTATTTGTAGTTTTGTGGATCTCTCTCAACTCCGTTGGGTTTCTTGTTCAAGGAGAAAGTGTGTGGAATTGCCTAAAATTGATCAAGCCCAATTGCCTGGAGGGACAACACAACTTTTTTTTGACGACTCTATACTTTCCAAATTTCATGAATATAAAAAAGAAGGGGTTTCATCAGCCTTCCAATTTTTCGATAGTCAGTCAAATTCAAGCCTTAAGGGGACAGTTATGAGCTCGTGTAGTTTTTAAACTACTACTTTGAGTCTGCATTGAGCCTTGAAGAAGCCTGGGGGGCAAAAGATGCAAACTTTCTCTCGACAATTCTGAATATCTAATGCAATGCAAGTTCAAAGTAAAGTTTTTTTTCCCTCTCGACTTTCTCCATTGTATTCCTCTCCTCTTAGAACTGGACTTTGAAGCTTCATTTTTTTGTGTGGAGGTGTTAAAAATATAGATTTTGCATAGAATTTGGAATAGAAGCCCTGTGGGTGTACTGGCTAGGTTATTTTTATTTTTCTCCGGCCTAATCTTCTTTTTTTTCTTCCTTTCTTGGACGAATGGAATGGAGAGGAAACATCAGCACCGTCATCATCATTCCTGACTAGAAACACTTGCATACCAGAGTTAATAGTACATCGACCCAGCCACTTACCTTCAACATCCAAGTCAGAGAATCCCAAGGAAGAAAGACAGAGCTAACTTGTCTAGGCATTCAAGTGGACTTTGGAGATGGAATGATTCTCGTTATAAAAAGTTTCAAACTTTCTTTGGACAAACTAACCTCTCTTTCTCCTTGTACTTTTACTCTAATCATGTAACACGTAGGGACTCTCTGGTCCTATATTGACTCTATACTGGGTCTGGGTAACAATGCTCAAGGAAAAGGGTTCGAGCTTGTTTGAATTGGGGAAGAGAGTGGGCCAAAAGTGGCAAGAATAAAAACTTGTCGCACTTGAAGTAATTTTGTACAAGAGCTACTACTCCCTACTACTCGTACTGTGCGTCCATCCTCCGTGCCTTTGGGAGCATGGAGGGAGAGTTTACAGCTTTTAGAATTCTAAAGTTGACTTCCCCTCACTTCCTGACCCCCCCTGAGAAATGTGAAGAGAGGAATTTGCTCGACAAGTGTTTTTATTCCTTGTCAAGGGGGCAGGGGATGGTTGGCAGAGGGGAGGTTGTAATTTGAGTTTAACAGTCGCTGTTAAGACCCGTTTTGCTTGACGGAACTTGTAGGGATTAAGTTTCATTAATTTCTTTTATCTTCCTTGCTGGGAATTTTAGGTTCTAGGATGGTGGTGGTCGTGGTGGGTAAGATGCTATCAGGTGATATTCTGAGTGGTTGGGATTATATAGTTTTAAATCAAACTGGGAAAAGTTTTATGAGATGGGGATCAGATTAATTGGAGTGTATAAAGTTAAGAATTTAGTTTATTTTTGCAATTGATTTGTGTTCCTCAAATGTGTTTGGTTGATACGTCTAAGCGTAACCTTGAATGTCTCTCAAGTTTTTTTATTGGATTTGAAAAACTTTTCTCAACTAATTCCCATAACTTTGCATCGTGTATCGGATATTGACATTTTTATTTTTGGCTATCCTACTGCTGGTGTCGAATTCTTGGTGCATTTAGCGTGTTTGAAAAAAGTATATACGACGCTTTATTAGAAGCAATTATTTCGAAAAACATAATTAAGTGAGTTTCACAGCAAGTTAATATTAACACCGGACAAAACGCTCATCTAAAATTGATTGAGCTAAAATAATATATTAGGAAATCATTTGACGGGCTCAAAATGACTCATTTGTTATTTAAAGTTTAAAATACTAAATAGCCATCTCATCTCACATGCGGTCAAGTCCCAGAGCCTTCACCCCCTAAGTCCAATCTCAAATCCGATTTTATTGACTTAACAACAATTCACAAGTTTCTAAAATCAATGTTAGAAACTAATTTTAGTCATTTACTTTTCTCTATTTTTGCTGCCTTCTGCTGCAAAAAAAATTGTTACAATCCCTCCGTAAAAGTAAAAAATCTCCCAGCACGACAGCCTATTCTCGGATTTCAGAAGAACTAGGATCCATTAAAAAAATCCGACTAAATTCCAAAAGAACAACATTTTAACATTTTTAACAACATGACAGACGTGAGAAATCTGGAAAGTGAAAATCTCTTCTAAAGAACCTTCATAAACATGAATGTCTGTACGAAACAAGGAATAAAGTCCCTACACCCAACTCGACGGGCTCAACAACAAAATATAATCAGCCATACTCTATTGTTCCCAAGCCCTTGAAAACTAAGAAGGTGGGCCCTAGGGACCCTTTACACTTTAACCTGTCCATCCCACCCCACGTTCCCGAGACTTGTCTCTAGTATTGAATTGTGAGTATAAAAAACCCATTGGATTAGCATACTCAAGCACATCACCACCAAAACTACTCCCCAAGAGTGCGAATCCGTTTTAGCAAACAGGTTTCGTAAGAGGAGATGGCCCATTCAACATTCCAATATCCAACGCCCCACTTGTCATCATAATACGGTCTAAGAAAACACACCATTTATTCTAAAGGTTTCCTAGGATGGGGATTTTTTCCCCTACCGAATCTCGACGAGTCCTCGAACTAGGGGAAAGCGTGAGGGAAAGCGGCTTTGGTTGAGAGGAAGGCATTTTTCATGAACATTTCCTCGTTGAGAAGCCGGAAGGGAGGCAGTTGCTTTAAAATATGGACCTCCAGATTGCACTTTTTCCTCAATTAACAATTTCCATTTTTTCTCTACGACTCTCATATATTACATACCCCACACTCAGATGCGGATGGAGCTTGGAATGCTACATTTCAAATGGGGTCACACCTTCTTTTCTGCAACCCAATCAGATAATATGACTCACAGGGCTGTAGTAACTTTTCTATGAAAAAATCCATGGAGATTTTGCAAAGAATTTAACTATTTCTTATGGAAATGATTTCGTCCAGTCATTCCGCTTTTTTCTCCATCTTTTGAATAGTTACGAATCTCTGTCTTTGATTATTCTTTAGTTTCTGGTGAATAGGAAATCATCGCATTTAGAAATTTATTGTGTCCTACTTTTTGAATTTTATATAAAATCATGATGGGAATTCCATGTTTGATAAACGGGTAAGGTTGCACACTCTCCCCGAGGTGAATGGACAAGCAAAGATGTGAAAGGGCACCATCGGTCCATTAATGAAATGGGAAAGGTCGGATGGGGCTGAATTTCTGAATCCTCTGGGACATTCATTGTTCCCTTTGCCGGCTTTGCCCCCACCGACTGGAACATAGGAGAGTTGAGGAAACGCTGGGTTTTACTACTTATTTCCACAATTCCTCCCTCTACTAATCCCACTTCATTTATCCGAGTGGCATATGAGCTTATGGTTCTTGAGGAATTTATCATGAGAAAAAACCCACTTATTTTACAGCCTTTGAAAATCTGCTGGGGCATACTTGGCATTTTAGCAAACTACTTTATTTCCATATCCATCAACTTCGGAGGTTGTACTAATTTCAAATCTCTTACTATTTGATTACATTGTAAATTGTAACCCTCCACATTTAGTTTTGAATACCTACAGACCTACAGACGCAGTCTACACACATTTCCATCTCTCATATTTTTTAAATTATAAAACTTTTCCAGCCCAAGTCCCACATGAGCCTGAAAAGTGCGTTGTTAATCATGATCAAAGTCATCCGTGAAATCTGGTTCTAATTTTTAATTCCAAAAGCTACACCCAACAGATTCCACAGCTCCACCTTCACCTCACATTAGATTATATACTGCCCACTACACCCCTAACCTGACTGACAGATCAATCTGCTCTTCCCTGGTGGTGATGATTATAGAATAACACGTGGAAAGTTCACACTTGAACTCCTCCTTAACAATAGACCGTGGCACCTCCGTCCCTTGCATAGCTTTTAGCTTCTGAATCTCATACAGCCACTTCCATGAGATTTCCAAGCTTTTCAAGCCCAGGGTTCTTTCCCAGAGATTAGAGATAACTCTTGAACTCTCGCTCTTGGAAATGATCTATGAAACTTATATTATATAAATACATCTACACACTCCTCTCTACACGGATAAATAATTTATATTGTATTATAGATATATGCGGACTAGTTCTCGTTAATAAACTCCATGACACTATTCCACATCCCACTTTCCTATCCTCTCTCCGTGTAATAAAGGCCGAGAGTGTAAATACTGCGGAAATCCCATTTCTCACTCCTCCCAGTAATCATCGTGTCGAAAAAGACGAGAGGCTCGCTTATTTCGCTATAACTAAGAAGAAGGTTGTCGTGCAGTGGGGGTAAATACAGAGCAAAATGCTTTCTCGCCTTCTCTCTCTTGGAATTCAATTATAGAGTCACATGTAGAGCCATTCCATCAGATTGAGTTCCCTCATCCTCTCCACCCAGTTCGTACTGGTAGTATTAGTCGAGTGTGTCAAGACTCAAGTCTCACACCTCCAAGCCAATCCCAAGGCTTTTCCTACAAAGAGAAGAAGAGAAATCGTTTAATGTCTCTCTAATATCTTGTATCTATTTTCCCCTACAGGACTCCTCACCCAGCCTCTGTGGAGACCTCCTCATTTCACCAAAGAGCCGCCGAGTCGGGTGGACTTTCTCAACGAGCTTGGAGCGGCGATAATGTAAGCCTTGTAATGATCATCATAATAATATTTTAAAACTAGGAGAGTCACTAATATTATTTGCCAGTGTATGAGGGAGCCGAGCTACTTATTAGTTGGCTAGGGAGTTAAATGAGAGTTGTGCGGTGAGGCTGGTGGTGGTAGGCTGCTGGGGCTAATAGCTTGTAGTAAAAGCAAACGAAGGCCATTATTACATGTTCATGGTAATGGGATGATGATAATAATAATCATAATAATAATATTAGGCAGTATCAACTTACTCAGAGTCTCCTCCCATCTTATTTCGATAGTAATCATAACAATAACAATAGACGATCTTCGTGTCCTTGAGGAGTTATGGGGGGTTTCGGGGCTTATTTCAAACTGGGATTATATTATCACTTCGAGTTTGGGGATGGAGGAGATTTGAGATCTAAGATTACAGAGTGTAGATTGTAGGGTAATAGGGAATGAGCTCATAATTATGCTAGTGTACCCAGCTTGTCGGGGCCTACACACCTCATGGAGCTCATTCCAGTTTGAGAAAGATTACTTTCTCATCTCTCATATGGAATGGAAGGGAAAGTAGAGTGAGAGCCACCACGTACTTGCTAGTATTATATCTCGGTAATTGGACTAGATGGGTCGGGGCTGAGCTGAGTCACGAGATCTGCTACTTATGGAATCGTGAGGATGATGGTATGTTTTTTCCCCTGGTTTTTTCAGATGTGAAGCAGATGGGTTCCCAAGCCCACAAGTATTATGGCAAGGAGGTGATAATAGGATAGTGTCAAATATTGAGAATTTCAGAACAATTCTTTCAAATTCTACGCTGCTAATTCATCCGTTCAAACCGGCTTCATATCGTCAGGTAAACAACATGGGATTGTGCTTTTCTAGTAGATATTGTATGGATAGGTATAGATACAGATTGGCATGTCTCTGTATCTCTGTTCCAAAGGGTTTGGGTAGAGTTGGCGGGGTAGAAATGATTTGGAGAGTGAGATGAGTGGAAAGTTGGGCTTAGGACGTGTGGGAATGATCAAGGGAAATAAAGTTAATAATGTTTCGTGGTTTTCTATAATTTAGGACGTCCATTCAACCCTTTACCGGTGCTTGGTATCCAACGCCCTGGGAGCAATACGTTCTCGAGACATTCAAGTTCGGGCTGGTGAGAATATTTTGAACAACTTTCAAACCACCACAACTTCCTCCAACTCCTTTCCACTCAAGGACTTTAAAAACTTAAGAGAAAGCATTTGGACTTAATCTCCTTAAAGAATTTTAATGCATGCGTGGCCTAATCCCCTAAATATTCACGAGGGGAGGGTATCGTCTTTCATTCTTTTTACACTACGTGACACTTACTGAGCTGGAGGGCTGAGAGCGATAAGAAACCATCTGTTTGACATCCAAGAAGTTCCGGGGGCACACACTTATCTTCAATCTATTATGTGCATCATATATTGTCTCAATGTGTTCCAGTAGGGTGTTGGGATATTCTTGGTAGGCTGGATAATTTATGGGGCTCTGGAATGTGTAGGAGGAACGGGGCATTGTGGTAGCAAATCCCTTAGGAAGTTATTTAGCTTTTTATGACCATTGCAATTAAACTTTACTATTTGCCTCAGTGATAACTCAACCATGGTCGGTGAAAGTGGGATCAACCCCGACACGCCTTTTCCCGGGGGCTGGACCCGTACTTTTCAAGTGTGAGGTTGACCTCATGGGCGGAGGGAGGGACTTTATCGAGGTCATTGGGTGGAAACATGATGGAAAGTTTATTGAGAAACAGCTACATCGATATTATGGTAATATTGTCAAAACTTTTCTCCTCTCATTAAATATTTTTTTAAGCTCGGAGTTCTTTTGATTAAATATCAAGTTATTTAAACTCCAAAACTTGAAAGCCTATTTTCATACTGGGCAACTCTCAAGAGTTGAAACTTTCAATCTTACAAACTATTAGAGTCAATTACCCATTTTCGTTTCTTTTGAAATGGTAGGAAATATTCATGATGACGACAGGCGTTTCCACGGGCTGCCAAACGGGGATCTGATATCAGGGTCGTTGGAGCGAGAGGATGCCCAGTCAAAGCTGGTGTGCATCACCCGTCATAAAATCACTCAACAGGAAACTGTCAGCTCGCCTTTTTCCATCACATTTTCAGGTAGTTCATACTTTTACTACATCACACTCCAATGCCACCTTGGAATCAAGGATAGGATTTTATTTTCCTTTTAAATTTATATTCATTGCATTAGCATAGAGATGATTCCTAGCTTTCAAACCCATCCTTCCACATACTCCTCCGAAAGACAACTCCATTACGTTCATATTCCGCCCCCTCTAGTAATAGTAAAGTAACAGTCCACAGCTACACAGCCCAACTCTCTCAGTAATATTCCCCTCCACATTCTGATTATGATTGATGGCCACACTGGCTTTCCCCATCCTTGGAGTCTACTGACAGACAAGCCACACATCTTAACCAACTTACCGACAAATCGACTCTGTCTTCAGACATACCACATGAGCACCACAACTGTGCAAATGTCGACCATCAAAGCGAATTTGCTTACATCGGACAAGAAATGGGATGGAATGAAGCGAGCTGAAATCATGTAAAAAAGAAAAGGGCTTTATAGCCATCCCTTAGTATTTTTTCCCTGTCCTCATACAAGATCTACAGACCTTAGACCTAGATTGAACACATACGCTCTCTTACATCTTACATACTTCTTCCCGGGTAGTAGTAAGAGTAAGGATCCGGTGGAATTTGAATTTTTCTCGTATAAATCAATACTTATCACCGGGCAACAGACCAGAAAAGACTGGTCTTTCCATGAGTAAGTGAAAGCACATCTTACATCATCTCCTATTCTTCTAAGGCCGAGAACCTACTTTACTTATATGCACAGGGACTTCCTTTTGAGAGAGAAAAAATTATGAAAAACTAGCGGAAAACCGGGTTGATTCCTTGGTTGGCTGGCGACCCTCCTGCTGAGGACCAGGGACTTGTATAATTTCCTAACATTCAGGACGACATATAGAACACGAAAAGACATCCAATCTCCTTACAAGACCAACCACCATTTATTCATACAAGTGATACGGGAGCTTCATTTCACTAGTATCATTCCCTTTTAGTTGAATCCATCAAGGAGATAGCACATGCACACCGAGAACTAGTATGAACCCATTGGTATTACCTTATAGAGTCGGTGTGGGTAGATGTATGATGAGCCTGACTAAAGCTCGCTTGGATGGGTACATAGAATAAAAATGATATGACACCATGATGACACACTCTGTGACAAATGGATGTCTCAAGGTGTACTTGATCATTCTTCCCTTTGTCCATGTCGTGCGACTCGTGTCTCTCTAATCAATATATTATACGGAGGATATGTGCGTCTGTGTTATTCCCTTCATCCTTCGGAGGAGACTGACAATCTTCAGAGCTTTTTTTAAAAAAGAAAACCTAACAAGTTTTTTATTACATTTATCCCTCACCTGGAAACTCCTTTTGTATTCCAAGCGTAGAGAGAGACAGGGCTTTATACATTTTATTAAAATTTTCATCTCTCATCTCCAGAGCACGGTTGAATATACGTTTTTCTTCAAAAGACTCCCCCTACTATATGTTAAACACTTTGATTAAGATCAGAGAGGTGTGAAATGAGAGGAGAGGAACCAGCAGCCCGTTCTATCGGGTAACAGACGGCTGTGAAAAAAAATTGACCGGAATCCCAGTACCTTTCACCCCACCGTGTGTAAATCGTTCAGTCACCCCTGCACTTAGAACAGGCTCATCACATCCTTTTTGGTAAATGAAAAAAAAAGTCTCCGTGCCCAAATCTCCCTGGAGGATCATAGTAAGAATAGGATGCATTATGGAAGTCTAGATGGTTAGCTGTGAGATGAGAAGGTGGTCTTGGGAAAAAATTCTCAGAAATCTCACAGGACTTCTATTTTTTTTACAGACAAGCCCAGCCAAGCACAAGGGGATGAGTCCAATATCCCTGAAAGCTTTCCAGCTCCCATTGTCGTCCGAGAAGGAGATCCAATTGTCCTTCATTGTTATCAAGCTTCTTCACCACCGTCACCTTTCTCCATCCAGACTATGAGGTAAGTGCCACACAATCCCTATCCTATATGCTATATAATACCTTTTCCTCGCAAGTCCAACAATGAAACCCAGACTTGACTTGTGGACTTATTTCCCGCTGTATATTTTTTCAATAGATGGGAAAGGCTGTCTGGGACGTCCTGGATAGAAATGCCCGGTGGTTCTTCATCATCAGCCCCTAGTTTATTTCGCCAGCTGGGGAACTCATTAGTGAGTGAGAAAGGGACGAGGGCCCATGCCGGACATTATCGATGCAGTCTAGGGAACGTGAAGGAGAAAGTACGAGAATTCGAAGTCCGAGTAAGTGAAGCTCTGTCGGTTAGAGTGGCGATTAATCAAGTCAAATCTCCCTTGGAGTCCACAGCCGAACTTACGTGTTCTGTGAAGTCTTCATCCTTCAGCTCACCTTCCATCACTTGGCTTAAAGATGCCAATTTGATTAATCCGGGTGGGCGGATTCGGTTCTTTACGACCAATGTCCTCCAGGTACGGTTTATTACTCTCCATTTTTTTACCCTCCCTCACACGTATTAGTTGTGAGAGGAATTCTCAAGCAGTTTTTTTTTCACCTTGCGAGTAGATCAACCAAATTCAGCAAGACGACCAAGGAATGTATCAGTGCATTGCGAGGACGGAAATGGAGTCGGCACAAGACTCGGTCCGCTTGGAGCTGGCAGGTTGGATGACCGTAATTTTCTACTTTCTCAAAACTAGTAAAACAGTTAGTAATCCCCGGTTCCTTGTGGAGAGTACCACTGCCCCATAAGGTAGAAATTTATCCTTAGTTTCCCTGAAATTGTACAAATGTTGACTAAGGGGCCATAAAATAGTAGTTAAAGGGGAACCTCCCCTGTCGGGAGTTAATAGACAGTTCCTTACAAGAAAAAACTTTGTTCATGAATCTTTAGATGCTCAACCCCGGCTGATTTATGGCTTCATTGAGCAAACCTTAGCTCCTTCGCCACCCGTTTCATTCCGGTGTGGTTTTACGGGCTGGCCAACTCCTTCAATTACATGGTTCTTGGAGAACTGGCCCCTTACCTTCTCTTACGACTCGAGGTAATCACTCATACATAAATGTATGGAATCAAATGTCATAAATTCTATACCCTTTCCCCAACGATATAAAAAACTTTCCTTTTCAAAACTAGTCTTTCCCAAGTTGGGATATAATAGCTTAATAAATATTATCAAGCCAAGTTATTTATTTGCGATTGTTTGGTGGGTAAAAAAATTTCATGCTCCTTGTTGACGAGGAAGGATATTGATTGGGAATGTGACATCCCATGGGAACTTGATCAGTTATCTGAACATCAGTGAAACTCGAGTAGAAGACGGAGGGAATTATTTTTGCAGAGCGACCAACCGAGCCGGAACTATTACTCATTCTTCTCGACTCAATATCTACGGTGAGTTGGTTAAAAAACATCCAACCCGGTCTCTCCCGCTTTTTTTTCTCATAAACTTTGACAATCGGGACAATCCTGTCAGACTTCCTTTGGGATTTTCATCTCCCTCCCCCAGACAAGGACGACAAGGTGTGTCCTTCCTTTTCAGTTGTCTCTTCAATTATTGGAAAACCACCTTCAAGTCTTGATGTGACGGGACAGTATGAAGTAATAATGGGAAATCCATTATTGTGCAGTCTAAGCAACATATCTACCAACAACCCCTCCCCGTTCATTGTTGTAGTAATAAAGTATTAGACTTCTACCCGACACAGCTCCATTGTCACTTGTCATTTGTCCACAATGTCCGTATGAGATTAAGATATTTATTTATTATTACTAGGACCCCCTTGGATCCGTGTCGTCTCACCTGTGGTTGCAATCAGTGGGGAATTTTTCATGCTCAACTGCCCCATTGCCGGCTGGCCGATTGCCTTCTCTGGAATCAGTTGGGAGAAAGGTGATTACTATTCATGACCTCCATTCATTCATTATAGAGTCGTGGTTGGTTTCAACAGCTATACACGCTCCTCATATCATTCTGAATTAGACATGGACATTAGCTCGGTATAAATCCTTATTATTATTGTTAATCGTTACATCTTCCACTTGAACACGGGTCCATAAACACCAGAGGAGAGCTTAGGAGTAATTACCCTATAGGCTAAAGTGTACAATGCAAGGGACCCATAACGGACACCTTTCCTTTATAGAGACTGTAATAATCCTCAGAGTGCATAGGACTGTCTATAAATTGTATGAAATGTTGTTGAAACAATAGGACACAGTTTACGAGTTTTTTCTAACATGGTTTTGTGGTTTTGTTGGTTTGTCCGCTGGTGGGTTCAACTGGTACAGATGGTCTGAGAATGCCGCTGAATCAACGACACAGAATAGCAGGGAATGGGACTCTGACAATTACCCTCGTGGATAAGTCTGATAGTGGGGGCTATTGGTGCTCCATAACGGACTCACAGGGCAGGGCCGTTAGGCGAGAGATTCAGGTCAATGTTGTGGGTAAGTGCTTGTACATACATACTAACAGCCTCGAGGAACATTAAATTATTACTCACACACACCACCCACTTCAAGGAAGTAAGTATAAAAGACGAGCTCTTTGACTCTCTACAATGTTCTCCACTCTTTATTCCCATTGCTCAGAGGCGTCACTTCCCCACATTAAAAAAGACACTAAGGGCTGACCTTGGCTCAGAGAAATATGAGAGATTACAGAGTTTAATTATCATTCAGAGAAGGATAAGAGATCTTAGAGTTTGAGAAATGATTAGGACGCCCCTGGCACTCTATTTAGTACTTGGTGGAGCTGGATAAAGGAAGTGAGAGTAGTGGTGGCACTCCCCCGGACCATTTTACAGATGCACAGACAGTTAAAGAGAAAGGGTCTCCCACTTTATATTTCTTTTTGAGATTCACAATGCGTTCTCACATTTGCTGGGTAATAAACTGGACTGGAATTTCTCAAAAGTAGCCAGTGATTACCCTCCAGCATACAGTCATCTACCTAAGCCCTTAGCTCCTATAGAAAGTCCAACTAATGTCAGCCAAATGTAATAGTGCTTTTGATACCAAGAAAAGAAGCGGATATTCTAGGCTCGAGTCGCTGGAGAAGGAAGCAGAAGGGTTTCAGTTCCGGTTTGATTTCGGGCCTTGCGGAATGCTCACTTTCACCAGCTCAATGAATACAAGTCTATTTGGCAGTTTAGATACTTATCATTCTTGTACGGAGAAAGGGCCTTAGACGTAGAGAACATGGGTAAACGCTGGATCTAATCTAATATCTATGTAGGACTAGTCGGAGCAGAGGGAAAGGGTTTACGAGACACCAGAGAGGCCTTAGAGTAAAAGAATTTAAGATAAAGGGCAAATGTAATTCAGATCACGGACCACCCAATCCGATTCTTGCTATAGAGGTTTAAAAAAACATGGTCGGAATTGTACAGTCAAAACCATTACCATTGCCACACGGTTAACGCTAAAATTCCACACTAATCTTTGAGTAGCTCCTTTGAGAATATCGCCGTTTCCGGAGAGCGCTAGAGTAGTGGAAGGTGAGCGAATGACCCTAGTCTGTGCCTTGAGTTCTGGAGAACCGCCGCTGGCAATAAGGTGGACCATGGTCCCATCCTCATGGTCCAGGGTTTCCTCGAGGAACAAGGACCCTGATGACATGATGAGCACACCAACGACTTCATCGCTTGGCATTGGCACAGCAGGGTTGGCCCACCCCCTCTTCACAGTCCTTCACACGGATCCTTTTACAAGCCTGTTAAGCATAGCTAAAGTTATGGAGGCTCATGCTGGGAAATACATTTGTAACGCATCATCAGCCGCGGGGACTACTTTTCGGAGTCACGAGCTCACTGTTCTGGGTATGGGAATATACACGGCTGGAGCTTGATTATAAACAAAAGGGGACAGCTTTTTCGATTTTTATGTTCAAAACTTTGAGTTGCATATTCAAATCATTGGGAACTGAATTCAGATCAGACCGTGTGGCTTCGGAGGATTGTAGAAAGTCGAGTTAGGCTTCTCTCTCTTTTAAGGCTGATGTTAGCACGCCAATGATACTCAATAGTACTAATGCGGTACACATTACATGAATTACATGGCTGTGTTGGCTTGCTATATCTTTTCTACCTCTGAGAATTGAAGATTAGGTTGGGTAACGAAGAATAAGGATATCCTTGAATTTCGAAATCCACATTGCCTGTTTTAATGCTCCTCGTCCCTCATGTAACTTATCTTGAGGATGATGATGTCTCTCTTATCTATCTCCGTATGAACAGGGCACTGTTGGTTGGTATGCTTCGTCTTCTAAATGCGTGGTGTGGTGCGTGGTATGAGCTCCAAATCGGTGTGTAATGTAGCCTAGAGTACTTCTTATTCGGAATGAAGAGTATGATAGCCTGCCATTGTGATGTGTTGTACTTGTACATGTCTATTCATTTGTTTTCTCTTTTGTTGTTTACCTCTCTTGCAAATGACATCCCTGTCCGATTATAGTTCCTCCCAAAATAGAGCCATTTACGTTCCAAGAGGGACTGTCGGAAAAAATGATGACCCGCCTCGTTTGTGGCGTGTCGCAAGGGGACTTGCCTATTGAGTTCATGTGGTCTAAAGACGGGAAAAGGATCACTAAAGATGACCCTTGGACTGATAACATCGAGATTTCGACCCTTGACCCTTTCTCAACCCTCCTGAGGTTTTCCTCTCTTTCCGCCTCCCATGCCGGGATTTATACTTGTCTTGCTAAAAATCCAGGTTCACAAACCCAATTATCAGCCAGGCTTGTTGTTCAAGGTAAGACTGAGGAGCTCTTGGAGATCGCAAAAAATAAGCAGCTTTTTGCCAAGTGTTTCTCAACTGAAAATAATTCAATCATTTCAAAAATATTTTCCCTGGTTTAGAATCGATATTTCACTTGACGTCTGCTCTTCGTTAAATGTATCTTACTCGTGTTACAAATGTTTTCACGAGTAACATGCATTTACAAAGAGTGTAAACGTAAAGTATAATCGAGAGATTTCAGCTTCTGATTTCGGTTAGGAAACACTTGTCCAAAAAGCCCAACTCCTGACTTTCTTTAATCTCACTGTACCCCATCCATTAGACTTTCTCCACAATAGCACACCATTACCGTCAATTCCTCGTGGACTTTCCCCCTGATCATTAACATCATCACAAATTTTGAATTTTGATCCGTGATGCTCAAGATCGATAGACGCCAGTGTCCAAATCAGGACTAACTTGTTTCGCAGAAAAATGCTATCCAAAGTTGGAAGGAGAAGAATACTCCGGGGAAGAATGAGAACGGATGATGAAGGCTCTAGAGTCTCTTCGTTGTGTGGCCTTAACTTTTTTGGAGGGTCTTTGGTGCATGATTTTTTGGAAATTTACCCAAACTTTTGACCGTTTTGCATTTTGAAAATCGCTGACCCAATTTTTACGTCTGTACCCTCCGTCTTCTTGCTGCTTGACTGAACTTTTTTGACTTGAACTTTCCTTCTTGAGAACGTCCTTTTGAGATTTACCTTTAATTCATGCAATATACTCATAGCATATAGTAAATGAACACAATCTACATACAATGTATGTGCTTCTACCTACATATCGTGTGGCACAAAGCCCATATGCAGCGGCCTACAGTGAGATCCTAGCTCTACAGCATTTTTGACGTGTGCTACGTGTTTTTCCACGGATTTTGTCAAACTTTTTTGATCTTGGTCTGATCGTGTCCTCCTCACTTTTTAGCTACTGCATTTTTGACGCCAACATTTTCAAACCTATTTTTTGCCAATCTCCCCCAAAACCTTTACGTACAGCCCTTACAACCCCCATAGTCCTTGAAAATGATACTTTTGAAGTGTGATGTGCCAGTGTGAATGATTGTTATAGGGGACTTTTGAACCCTTGCTTGTATCTACCACAACCTAAGCCCTATCTTTTAGAGTTTTTGATTTTGGGCGTGGTGGTAGTGGCAGGTGCAAGTAAAGTCAACATTAGATTTCAAAGTTCAAACATTATCCTTCCACCAGACAGAGTTGTGAAATGGTATGAGAGAGTGTGAATGTTATCATATGTACTGTTTGCTTAACACCTCCTGGTGAAATATATGTTACAAAATTCGGGCTTTTCACATACAGTTTCACCAAGGTGGGTTCAAGAGCCAGAGGATATCAACATAACTCGGGGACGGGAGGCTCAGTTCAATTGTCTGGGCTATGGGATACCCGAACCTAAAATCTCCTGGCTCAAAGCTACAGGTTGGTTCTACTTTTCAGTTATCCACACTGGCTCTATTATCAATTCCTCAAATCCTGTTTTCATACATGCTCATCCCATTAAACTTTGCATAATTTTATTCATAATGAACCTTCAGTTTCGTTTCCAAAATCCTCTCCCTTCATAATCGTTTCATTTCTCTGGGCGAGGAATTCTAAAGTAGAGCCAAGTATTATAAGAGTAGCAACTGTTAGTTTATAAATTCTTTGTATAAATGCATAAGGTCAATGAAAGAGGTCAACGACCATATTGATGAGAAATGGCTGGGGAAAAAGAGTATGAAATTCGGCATGGAAGTGTAATTGAGTGAATGTGCTATTTGTTTCTCTAATAACTTGTAAAGGTGACGGAGGGGATCCGAAATGGAGGACGGTCGAAACAATTTGGCCATCAACAGCAGTCCAAGCCATCTCTCTTGGTAATGGCTCATTGATTTTCTCCATGGCGGAAGAGGCCCACGAGGGACAGTACATGTGTAGTATAAATAATGGAATCGGATCCGGCTTATCAAAAATCGTTCAACTTCATGTCCACGGTAAGATGATGGCCGGCTCTTGGTAGGATAAAGAATTATCGTCATTGTTATTGCCATTATGTACTATTATTATTATTATCATTATTATTATTACGGATGCAGTATGACCACTATCACCCTCAGGGGATATTATTGGAAATTACTCGTAGGAACAACTAGTCCTTATATTTGACTTGTGGTTGAGATAAAACAAAAAAGAACAGTATCTTGAGCTAGTACTGGACCGGCGGTGGTGGTGGTCTACTAGTAGATAAATTTTTATTCCCTCCGAGATGTCCATTTGTAAAAGGTTTTGAGAATTTATTTTATCATCTCTTATTCCTACAGTTCAGCCCTATTTCCTTGCAAGTGAAAGTCAGCCCATAAGTTTGACACAAGGGAAGACTCATGAGATTAGTTGTGAAGCCGTCTCCTCTGCCCCCATGTCTCTTCTTTGGTCTAAAGGAGCCAATACTTTTGTCAATGTTCCGGCCAACAGGTAGTTCGGCTTGGATATAAAAATCTTACACCCTAACCCTTTTCTTACCGCACGACTACATCTTAGATGAAAAAATTATCAAGACTTTTTTTATAGGCAAATGAGTGAGCATGTAAAAAGTTCTAAAACACCGAGTTTTGATCGATAAAAACGTATAGTCTATCAAAGTTGGTTGCTTGCTTGAAAAAAAAAGTAGAGTAGAATAGAAGAAGCCATTCAATCATCTCAGGTTTGGTATTAACCAGAAGTGTCATATCGATACGGTGGGGAAGATTGCTTTTATACACACGTCTAAAGCCAATCTTGTAATGTATTAAAAAATATATGGAATAAAGAGAGGAAACTGCTTTTGTCATTCATAGGATCTGTCACTTCCCTTTACGTTTAGGGATTGGAGTGAACATTACATTAACGGTTGTTATACATTTTGATAAGAATTTTTACTATCTCCCATCGGCCATCTGTATAGAGTGGAACTAATATACTCAGGCTCCAGCCTAGTACATTCTTGGCTTAGTGTATTTGGGAAATGTGACATTTTAGGAGCTCATTCCGAAATGTTGTCATAAATCGTAGGATTCACACGGTCTTGGTGGTGGAAGGAAGGAAGACGAAATCGACTTTGGTGATGAAAGATATCCGAAGTGATGACAGCGGGATTTATCATTGCATCGCTTTGAACTCTTTGGGCAAAGTATCCCGGCAGTACCGGCTCGTCGTTGAAGGTGGGTCTTCTTATCTCTTTATATATTTTTATGTCATTTTAAATGCAAATTAGCTACTGGAAATCGTCTCACTGCTTTTTATTCAGTTACTTATGCCAAGAGATATCTCTCATTTATACTTAACTACAGAATGAATTCTAGACAGCCTTTTAAACTCACTACTTTGAAAGCAAAGGGTTTTCCCAAGAATGACTGAGTGGAAGATTTTTTAAATTGAGACAGCAGACAGATTTATCCCTTCTCAGACAGATTAAATGTATCAGTCATTCCCATTGAAAAATCTGATCCGTCCAGACTCGGATTGACTCTCTGGATCTGATTCCGGAAATAGGTGCATGAAACCCCCTTTCAACTTCCATTCCATCCAAAATCCCCGTCTCACATATGCTACACTAAAAAAGGATTGTAAAACGGTTGATTTCCTCTGACCCTAAAAATCACAGAGCAACCCGGATGCCCAGAGAGGCTGAGATTGGCCCCAGAAAGTCAAAGAAATGGGCCAGAAGCGACAAGAATTAACTTGGAATGGGATCCGCCAAGTGAGTACACATCAAAGTCAACTGAATTCCCAGGGGTGGATCCATCCTCCAGGGGCCCACATCTAAAAACAACAACAACAACAAGAACAGTGTTCCCTCCCATCCTCTTGTACGTGGTGGAATACTCCCTTCAATCAGACGAGAAGATGACTTTCTCTCAGCAAATAGAGATCCCGGGTGAGGGGACTCAAGCCAGGGTGGACAACTTGAGCCCAGCTTCTGTATATTTGTTCCGTGTTCGTGCCATCAACTCTGCAGGGGGTGGACCTCCCTCGGACCAACTTCTTGTTCGCACTGCCAATATCCCACCTTCCGTCTCGCCAAGCAATGTAAGCAAAGCGAGGAAACCATTTTACCCAGATCTCTCTTCTCCAGAATAAAATCTAACACCTAACTAACCCCACGGCTGTGTACAGACCTACATCAAAGAGATAGATAAACAATCTGGAGGAGAGGGAGACTGAGAAAGCTTGGAAATATTCTTAGTTTCCTTCCGGGAAACATTTGATTTTATTATGAGACACAAACTTATTCTATGGACAACAGGGTCGGGCAGCTCCAATCTCCTCTAGAGCCATCCTCATCTCCTGGAGTCCTGTCCCCATCGAGATGACTTTTGGAAGGATCCTCGCCTACCACATAATCATGGGCACAAATTCAGACATGTAAGTCGGGATTCTAATATTAGATTGGAACTGGGCAATAAGTCAAACTCTCCTAGCTTTCTCTAGAGACGTCAAGTGTTTTAAAAAACAGATTCGTTCTTTGTACAGAGGAAATGGAGATTTAAACTTGATGTGGTTTACGCTAAGATTTTTCTCCTCACTTTTCCCCTCTTTAGTTCCTTGGGGAAAGGGGAAGAGATTCTTGTCCCGGTTGCGGCCTCCTATAGAAATTTTTACAATAATGCAACCGTCAACGAGCAAAACTGCTGTCAGACTGTGATTCATGGGCTTAACCCTTTTACTCATTATGAGATCAAAGTTGGGGCTGTGAATATTGCGGGCCATGGACCCCTCTCCCCAACCTTCTCCGCCAAGACAGCCGAAGAAGGCAAGAAAAATCTCATTTCATGGCCAATTAATCCTTTGTACCTAAATTCTTGAGGGTTAATTAATCTCATCCGTCTCCTCCTAAAGCTCCACAAATGCCACCGAGGAATCCACAGTGTCTCCCACTTACGTCCCACAGCATTCAGATTAGTTGGCAACACCCTGTGCAGGGGAATGGACCTATTACCTCCTACAAAGTCGTATTTTACCCTCTAGCCACCTCGAATCAAAGTGAGAATATTAGATTAAGCCCAGACTAATTATTTAACACTTCCACTCCAACTGTACGCATGGGCTAATTGATTTTGAATAATTTTAAACGCTAATTCTACTCAGGAGAGATTCACAGGACATCCGGCCTAACGTCTGTCATCGGAGGTCTTCAACCCAGTACGAATTATAGCTTTCATATCACCCCACTCAACATTGCTGGAGAGGGGAGTGTGGCCCTTAACGTGTTTTGTAAAACGACTGAAGATGGTGAGTGGGTGTACCTTTATTGACTCCAGGATATAAAACGTCTTATTTGAACGTGTTTGACAAGATTCTTTATCCCGATATTAGTCCCGTCCTCCCCAAGTAATCTAATAGGATTTCCAAGCTCCGAGACGTCAGTCTACCTTAGCTGGCTTCATCCAAGGAAATCCAATGGGATCTTAACTCACCATACTGTCTATTTCAGGTATGAAACAAACAACGAAGCCTTAATTTTTTACCTTTCCGTGTGTTTAGTGACAAGTTTTAGGTAGGGGGGGTATTTCTTAAACTTTTCAAGATTGACGGTTGACTAAAAGATAATCCTATTTATACACAGGATGATTGACAAGTCCTCAGACTCTTATGAAATCAAGCGAACCGTACCTGCCAACGTGGAAAGCTTCGAAGAACACGGGTTGGACTTGCCTCGCTTCAAGTACAACTTTTGGGTCACCTCGTCCAATCGAATGGGTGAAAGTTCCCCCTCTGCCCAACTCATCCTCACTCCACCACCCGTTGGTAATGCAAAGAAAATGCCGAGATATTTTTTTAATTTAAAGTTTGACTCATTTCCCCCCATGTGTACATACATTTTGAGTGAAAGTATTCACAGAGAGCTATGCAGAGGAAATTCAATCTCCTAGAATTCACAGGAGAGAAAGACTCTGTTCAACATTGAGGCTTGGAGACAAAAGGCTTGATTCGCAGAGTCAACAAGTTTTTGATTAAAACCCAAAAACCGTGGAAGACGAGAAGAGGGACAAGTACATGGGATTAATTGTAATATTTAATGTTACAACTGTGAGAGAGAGAAAACAAAAAATAACCGGAATTCGGTATATGGCATCTCCGTCTTGTAATATAGTAAGAAGGGAGGGGAATGTAGGAATCAGTATTGTTGACTAGGGATGAGAATATCATAAATCAAAGGTGGATAATTTAGAGAAATGTTCCCATTGTCGAGCTCAAGCCCCTCATAAATCTGAATATTAAAATCCGCTGTGGAGGGCTCAGAAAGTTGGATCGGGTGTGGAGAGTCTCGAGTCCCGAGATGAGCAAGGTAGGGAGAGAGAGACGGTAAGAGCCTGACTGGTGGTGGTGGACAGGGCTGAGAAACAGTTCTTAATAATACACTTCGCCCTCCCATTGTGAAGGCTGGGATGGAGAGACAAAGGACATAAAATGAAGATGTACAGCCGGAATGAAGTGTCCTTTTGTCCTTAGGACACAATAGTATGTAACATCTTTATAGAAGGTTGCACAGGTAGTGATTGTTGGTTCTTGCCCCCCACTTTTTGGCTTCATTTGTCTTGGATTCTAGTGTTGATTGTGTGAATGCAGAGGGACATATTGTGATTCGTTTGATTTGAACTCCAACAGTGGAGACCAGATTGGTTGGACAATCAAGAAGTATCGAGACAGAGGAAGGAAGTCCCTTGAGTCTTCCTTGCAGGATCTTGGGGTTAGAAAGCTTCTCCTCCGGAGGCTCCACACTGCCATCGGACATGGCTGTGAGTTGGACTTTTAACGGTCGGAGGGTGGGATTCGATGGGAATGTTTATATGAAGCCGGGCCAGAGTGACTTGATCTTTTTCGGTGTGAGAAAGTCCGAGGAAGGGAATTATACTTGCCAGCTCAGAGGGACGACGAGTAATGGGAATGGTGGTGGTGGGACTGGGAAGAACAACGGGAAAAAGTCCAAGACGTCAAGCAAGAAAGTAATCAACGGGATGGATGTTTCCTACAACAGCCAACAGCAGCAACAAAACCAACAGTTGACTTACAGACTTCAAGTCAAAGGTATCGATTTATCATTGCATTTACTTAAGAAAGATGGATCGGATGAGTTTCGAATTTAGAAATGGGAATCAGTTTTTTTTCTTTCCTCTGCTCTGCTCAGAATGTTTTTTTCTATACCCAGCTCCTTGCATTCTCCAGTAGCCTTTAGGGCGGCCTGGTATTAGTAAATAGTACAAGAGTCCTTGATCATCATCCAAGCTTTCACTCCACATTACAAGCCCTATCGACTTTCCTTGATGCAGACTCTAAAACTCAAATGTCTAGCTCATTCTCACACCATCTCCTTCTTCTTTAACAATAAAAGACAACACAAATATCTAATGCTCTAGAGACTCTCCATCCATTCATTGGGAAGCAATATGAAAAAGAATGGGGAAAGGAATCTAGCACAACAATGAGTGAGAGTTTTCTGGAAATGAAGACTTGTTTTTTTATGCAAACACTTTGAGAGGGAAGGATGTTTACCCTATCGGGTTTTCTCTATTGTTTTACCCTTTTTGAAAATGATAAAAGAAAATATCTTTGATGATGACGATCCTCTGCTCTCTTTATTACTTCGCATGTATGCGTATGGGGAGAGTCTCATTTCCATTTTGAGTTCTTAGGTCTGATTCGGTGCCATCAGCTTAATTGAAATACACAATCCCTCTAGAATCTCGAGGCTGATTACTGTCCCATTTTCATGAGTCCCGAGTACTTCATTAATCATGTTTTTATTATGTTCCAACGGCTCTTGCTTCCCTCCGATTGTTTGGCTTTGTAAGTGAGAGAGGGATGAAGGGCCAAGTGATGGATGCAACTATTAATTCTCATACTTATTTTAATGCCATTTCATTTGACACTATCACGTGTAGAATAGGCAGTCGGTCCAAGTGGCTCATGCTACTTTAATTATTTGATTTCCGTCTGTGTCTGTCTCTCTAGGAATTCCTTGTATCCCGACCCCATCTTACCGGATAGTGGACCGAGACATTTACATCTCTTGGGGAGTCGATGAGCACAGTCTGAGTTGTGATGGTCCACTAGGCTTCATCCTTTACTACCGAGCCCTCGGCTCAATACTGGACTGGATGAAGATCATTTTTCAACCCATGACCAGAAACCATACTCTAAAAGTTTGTCCACCTTCTTATTCCCTCACTGTAGCTATTATGATATTGACGTCCTAAAATCTACAATTGATGTTTCAATTCTCAAAGTCACTCACTCCGCTCCGATTTTTATGGACTTTAGAAGGATGAGTTAGGGAATTCCTGAAAGCATTGTGAGATTAAAAGAGGAATTACGGGATAGCGAATTAAGTTATACACTCTGGTAGCTGATGGAGATAGGGCTGGGAAGTTTGTGTAAATAAGATTGTCCATAAAAGAGTGCCCCTGTGAGCAGCCAAGCATCCCCCTCTTATTTCATCCCCGTGGCCGTAGGTGAGTGAGATACATGGACATTTGGATGGAAGTAACGAAATGATACTCAACTCAAATGGTCACTTCATCTCGATTTGGATGAGTTTTTCTTTTGGTTGAAAAGGAGGACAAGAGAGACGAGTCTTGAAGGTATTAAGTAGTAGTAGCCCAGCTCAGCTCAGATCACCAGAGTTCAAAGATACGAAATTGATGGCTTAACTTTTCGTCTGGTGAAAGGCAACGTGACTTGATTTCTAAAGTTTTTAGTTTACTCCTCCACAAACAGATAAACGAAGCTTGGTTTAAGATCAGCAAGGGTGAGTAATGTGGCGTTGGCCTTTCCCTCCGGGATTCCCAAAAAGTTTTGATATTTAGGCCAAAGAAATAGAAGCTCGAGATTCCAATGCCCGAGCAGCTAAAAACAACATATGCTTCTCAATCCATATGCCCCATCCGTACACATGAAAGCAGATGAGAGGACAGGGGAACAACTTTGTTCTTAATCCTTTTTATCCAAGTGGAATTATCAATGTAATAGGATTGGTCGTGAGGAGCCTTAAGTCCTCTCTGATGAGCCTTCATTTTTTCATGTTCCTTCCAGGAAGTCACTTGTGGCTCAATTCTGAACATGTACATGGTGGCCTACAATGAAGTTGGCAACAGCCCTGACAGCCATTTGATGAGTGTCGTGGTCTCCCATCAAGTCTCCCCATTTCCACTCTCCCATCAACTCATTGTTCCCAATATCACTTCAGTGCTCCTCAATTTATACCCCATCAACTCCAACCTCAGCTTCTGCCCGGTTCAAAAGTTCTCGGTGGCTTTTAGAGAACTCAGGTCTCCTGAATGGCTCCCAGGTAACTCTCTCACCTCTTCACCAACCATAAAACTAAAATCCTTCCCTTGTATCCAACACATTTTGACTTATCATCCATTGTCAATCCTGTAAATGCTCCACTTCAAAGGGAGAGTGTAACGAGCTTTATATTGCCCTCTCTTCCCAACATAATGGACAAAGTTTGGAGCTCAAAGTTATTTTTTCCCCCTATTATTCGTGTATAGGAAAAGAGATTCAGATTCCGTTCCGGAACGAATATTCGATTGATAGGTTGAAGCCATCTACTCCCTATGAAATTGCCATCACGGTCTTTGGATACTCAACATCTCGTACTGCCTCGTTTACTTTTACAACCCTGACGCTGTATGGAGGTAGGTGGTGGGGGTTCCCAATATTTGAATTCAAACTCGTTCGTATTTTTAATACATTTTCGCACGATCCATAAAACTTATTATGGGGCAGGCTGAGGGGGGGGGGGCTATTATGGGAATTGCGGTGGGGCCAATGACAGACAGGGAAATGGCGTAATAACAACAAACTCCACACTTAGCCTCATCGTTCAATCATTCGTGTGACGAGGTTGGGTAGTTTTTTTTAAGGACAAGTCACGTTTGGACTGAATGATTGGGCTTTCATCATAATAACTTAGCACTTACTGCTCCATCCCATCCCATCTCATGATATCACATATGAGGCTTTTACCATAATGAGTTATAATGATTCTCCAATTCATGCGGATTATTTTTTTCTAATTACAGAGACTCCATCAACGGATGTGCTTAGCAAGCACATGGTGACAAGTGAATACTCCCCTCTTTACAGCAACCTCACCTTAATACTTCCCAGCGTCGTTGCAGTCTTCGCAGTACTTGCTGCCTTAATTACTGTGATTGCTTACTGCAAAACTCGTAAGTTTTATAATTCTAGTTGGATTAGGGCTAAGGACTCAGTTGGGGGATAAATATTCATAGACTTGGTGCTCCGGTAAAAAAAATTTTGAAGTTTGAGTATTTCATGTAAATTTTGTGAATCCAGGCCGGGGGGCAAGTATCGTGGAACGTGATTGTTCATCAAAGCAGCCAAATGAGGTGAATTACGGATACCTCCAGCAACGAAAAAGTCCTCCCCATGAAGAGCAGTTCTACTCTGGACTTCCATGCCCTCCATGCAATCCTGGTAAGTTGGATCTTCAACTTTGGATCGGTTGAGGGGATGAAGGGTATGAAAGAATTATTGGTTCATGTACAAATGAGTCACTGGGGGCAAGATAGAATCTTATTGGAGGGACTTGGAATTCAGATAATTAAGAAACTATGTGGTTCCCTCAAGTTCATGGCTCATCATCAACAGCACGCTCATCACTAACTTCGTGAAGAGCTATCCCGATAAAAGATTATCTTTTAAAGATGCAGTCGAGTCTTGGGAGAAAGGTTTATCTATTTTACTTGATATTGCAGGGATGGAAGATATTTCACCCTATGCGACATTCCAGATCTCCGACCCAAAGAAATTCCACGAGGAAAGTTTCAGTCAGGAGATAGTGGTGGCGAAATTTCATCCCGTGATGCATGGCCTCCCTAGAGGCTCCCGTGACAAATGGATAGACAGCAGAGATCCAAGACAAATGCCAGATTCTGAAGACTCAGAGAGTGAGAATACTCAAAGATACTCTGTGATTCCTTCACAGCAACGACCCCGACTAAGTAATCCCTACCAAATCAACGCACCACACCAACCCCCACCGCCTTTGCCTTACCATCCTTCAAGTTTTCAGCATCTTCATCAGCAGCAGGAGGGGGACACCTCAGACTGTGAGGACTGCGACAGCTCTTCCTCAGACCCTTCTAAAAGAACTATTGATAGGCGAACGTCGCAAAAAGACAGGTGCTTTCATGATATGACACGTATCTTTCCCTAATCGCTCATCATATATACCGTGACTTATACATGCTATTCATTTTTCGCAGAGAAGGAAGAAGAGGAGGTAAGAAGCAACACCCGCGGGCTCTGGGGGGGCGGGGGAACTTGAAGGAATCGGTGTCTTCGACGAGTCTAAGGAAGGCTAAGAGGAGGTCGGGGCATTTGGACTATTCTATTGCTGTTTGACATTTAGAGAACGGTGCTATGGACAGTTAACGCTCTTAACTCCTGTACCAAAACTAAATATATCAATTCAAGTTGCACTGTGATACAATTGTACCCAGTTTTTGACCTTTTTAATTATTTCGAGTTACAGCTTGAGAAAGGATTTTTTACAGGACAGCAGGATCTCAGCTAATGGATTAAAGCTATTCAAATTAATAAAGACTATGTGAAGATGTATTGAATTACTTGTGAATTTTTTCGGACTTTATTTATAGATAGATTTTAATATTTTCAGTTTAGAGTTTGGGTGAGTCAAAGAACAGTATTTTAGGTCAGGTTTAGATTTTCTCCCTCTTCTTAAGTGCATTTAGTTACAGTTAATTATCGAGACTAAAAAGCCTTGTTCTCACAGTTAGCGTTGATAATACTGATTCTGGTTTTCATACAAGTCCGCCCCTTCAAGTGTCGATTTCTTGTCCTTCTTTCTTCTTCGAGTTTCTTGCTTTTGCTGCTTGTTTCCCTTGGGATTGGTTGCATTTGGCATTCGAAGATTCTCTGCCTTTCGTCTCTTCCTGTCACACTTGCGGAAGTTCTTTTGAATATCGTTCTTCAACTTGTCATAAATCTAAGAGAGTTTAACAACAAGAGATATTGATTTTGTGCTCTGTGAAAAAACTTAATTGGCTATCGGCCACGAAATGGTTAGCATGAATTTTATTCCCCTACTACTCACTTGGCTGGTCTCCAACCTGATGAGATTTTCAACGTGATCAAGTCTTGAATAAATTCTTGTCAGTATAGTCTCCCCAAGCACTGGAATGGAATAATGTTTTCAAAAATTAGCTTAAAAACCGTATCCAACCTTACAACATTAACTTGAGAGCTTGTGAATATTGAACAAGAGAAATGTACTTACTGGCATTTGTTTTGGTTTCATAAAAAGTCATGGTGGATGGCCACGTTGTAATTTGCTCATCAACTTTTTCCACAGGGTATGAAAAACTTTGACCTGTTCTGAGCACAAGAAATAGTAGCAGGAATATCGCAGACTGCGTCCGACAATTGGAGGAGCACATTTTCTTCAACTTTTTGCCAACTTGGAATTTTTGAACATTAATGGAGCAGTTGGAGAATGCAAGACCACTTGTCCAGAGCAGTTGGCTGTGCAATGCTGGAGATTGAACTTTGGTGTGGAACCCGTTATGAGTTTGTCAGATCTATTTAAATTATAGTGTGCTCATCGGTCATCATGTTTTTTCTCCGTGTTATGCAAAAGTACAAATTGAAGGCATCCTTATTAGGATGGCTGAAATATTATCGCAGGGTCGTTTGGGATTCGTAATGGGTACAAACTCGTAGCCTTGCTTCTCAAGCATCAATTGGGTAACATTGATCTTGAATTGAGACTTTATGCAAGCCAGTGTGAATCTGATCTAGGGGAATGGTCTATAATTTTACGATTGTTTTTTGGCAGATAAATTAACATAGTTTATCATATGATCAAAACGTAACAACCATGTAATTGCAAATAAGTTTGGATTGAATACAAACAAGACACAACTGGGGCAAAAAATCTGAAACTTTCCAGAACCTCGTTGTTTTTAAATGAAACCTATAAAATGCATTATCATAATAAATGCAAAATGAGGAATTGATTTAATGTATTGCAGAAAAATAAACTTGGTGAGAACGAGATGGAAACTGACAATCGTAACGATATAATATAAAATATTATTTTAATTATGCATACGATAGTTGATTCCCCAACGTTGTAATTAAGACTCGAAGTTGCTGTGACGAAGCACCAAATCACAGATAATGAAAACATACTTGTCCCACCACAAGAAGTTTGTAATTTTCCACAACTAATTCGCTGGTACTTAAGTGTGAAGCTTTAACAGTTTAGGGATGACAATAGATCAACTAATAAAACGAACCTATTTTCTGTTGACAAGAGCAAGAGCTGGATTTTCAATCCTCGTACTATTCCTACATGAATTGAACATTACATGACGCGTGTCTCAACTACAAGTAAACAAAATTAAACAACGAGAATTATGCCAATCCTGTATCATTGAATGATTTCATGACCCTCCTAGCACAATGACTTTGACCCTGACCCTTACTAATAATCAAACAGATTTAGAAGCTTAAGATTTAAATACGAATTTTATGTAAAGTTTGGTCTTTTACAATTAATTTTAAATCATAATTAATTTTAAATTAAATTATTCTTAAATTATTATTTTAATTAAATGTAGTTTGTCGGTCTTGGTTATCAGTTTTTTTAATCACTCTCCCCCTACAATTTTAGACCTCTGATTTTTAAACACAGCCGAACATTTTAAAGGTTTTGCATGATTGTTTTTTACAAATTAATTTCTAAAAGTTAACAAGCACAGCAAAGGTAAAGTAAAGTTTTTTCAAGTGTAAACCTAACCCATGAAATTCCTTTTGAAATAATGTTTAAAATAATCTTGTCAATCAGTCTATATTATCCTCAGCAGTTAAACAAATACTCCAGTAAGCCACATTAAACAGCAAGAACAACAATGGGAAAATGATTCTAGCCGCAACATCAATCCTCTTGGATCTGGAGGGATATCTCCTAGAAATCCATCCCCTAGCCGGTTGGGGTATTGAACCATGATCTGCCTGCCACCTGGCTTTCACTCTCTTATCGAATCTTGCCGAATAATTCACAAATGCATATTCAAGTAAAGCTGCAAATACGAAAAGGAGACAAGTTCCAGTCCAGACGTCCAAAGCTTTGGTATAAGACACGGGGGGCAATGCTCGATTTATACTAGCAGATTGAGTGGCCATGGTCAAAAGCGTCGTGATTCCCAAAGCAGTTCTTGCAGGAACGGCTAGAAAGCACACGGATTAAAAGCAGCCTAGATAATATTCATTTAATTTCTATAAAATGAAGTACCATTTTCATCTATGAAGAAGGAGACTTGTGAGACGATGACAAGCATAATACAAGGAATATACATCTGAGTCATGTAATACGAGAAGTTCCTCCTGAGAACAAAGTCCGCCTGGAGTGTACTGTACCCACCAGTGTTTGTGATCCTGTCGTACTTGTCCGTCCTAACCTCTTCAAGGGAAAATCTTGGAAGGGTCAAATTAGGAAGTTGGACAGGTTCTTCTTCCTTCCAATTAAAGACCAAGTCCTCGTTGGTCAAACCATAGCTGGCCATTAGAATGGAGCACTTTTGTCTATCCATGGGGAAAAAGTGGAGATACATTGGACATGAGAGAACCATGGAGATGCGAATGGAAAACAGAACTTGACCATCCGGATGAATCCTGACGTAAGCATTTGGCTTGACGAGGTTATGAAGATGCCCTTGCTTCTCATTAATAAAAAATATGTCAGGCATCCACACCCTGTTTGTGTCTGTCACAGTAAGATAGGGTGGGAAGTCCGTGGGATCAGGGCCACGTTTAAATTGCTCATAGCGCAGTCGATCATCAAACCACTCTTCTCTCATAGTCAACTGGACGCTGTATTCCATGTTGAAGTCGTCAATCTTGCTGACTGATCTTAACAAGAGATTGACAGCCACTTGTGTCTCTCCCGCAGAACTGTTCGAGAGGGCACTAGGGCGGATTTTGTTGTCATATGTCCCTCCTAGCACTTGGTCCAGCAGTTGCTTCTCCCTTTGACGAATGTTGATCCGTCGTCCTTGAGCTTCCACTGGGGATGACGAGGATATTATGACAAGAGCAAAAATTGTTATCAACATCTTTGTAAACATTCCAATGGCTGATTTAGGTGGACAGATTGTCAAACACGGGGATTGCTTTAACCTATCCATCTAGTACTTTCTTGGGAACAAGGCTTGGATCAGATCAGAAAGGGGCTTTAAGGCCAAAATTAATGGTGTAAAAACAATCGGTTAATAATTTTTTTAACAAGACGACCTCACTTTGATAACGGTTTGTGTGCACTGACTTGTTTGTTATCCCTACAGCTTAGGCTAGACATGGAAAAGCATTTTTCTTCCTGAGAAATTTTAAATAAACTTTGGCATCCAAAATCCCCTAGTTCATGCTTATTGAAGTTTAAGAAAAAAAATTGCAAGTCAGCAGGATACTATAGTTGGCAACGTCTCATCGTTACTTTACACTGAGCTTCGACGAATGATTCCTGTTAAATTAGTAGGAGGTTATTCTGGGACAAACAAGAGCACACTTAAATACTGATAAGACGTCTTAAGTATTTCACAATGACCGTCATTGATTGTCATACTGTAGAGGCATACGTTGAGCTTGGAAGGCATGGAACTCCCACCTCCCACGGGTGTCACTAGGATTTAATTAATTGCATTTCTTGCCCATACTGAACTGGAGGAATGCAGTGTAGTCGGATCATTATATAGTCTACGAAAGATAGGGATAAAACATTTAATGGATTTCACCGATTTCCCTAACCCGATGTTATCTTGTGCAGTTGGATTTCTCGGTGACTCTAAAGCATTTATAGTTTTTTTATGAATCTCTCAGAGGTTGGCCAGAAATGCTGTTAGAGACGTCTCCCATAGTCTCTTGTGACACTCCACCTTCCATTCCAAGTGGATCTGTGTCAACAGTATGAGAGAGATAATATATTCATGGGCTGTAAAATTATTTTTGGATAAACAAAGACAGACATGAGATGAGCAGATTTCACACATTCAACACACAGACGTATATTTAGGCAGACTTGATGTGTATTCAGAGGGTAATTGGGAATTTTAGAGTGGGACTTGTAATAATATGCAACTCCGTTGTAAATGGAGCTTCCTTGTGTCAGTGGGTGCAAAGCCCGAAAAAAAGCTCATCTTGTCCGATTCAGTTTAAAGAAATGTAGGATTTTGCTAAAACTACTGAAACCGACTTGAAGACAACGATGCCAATCTCAGTAATATGATTTTATGGATGAAGTGATTGTTACTCGAACCGATCTCTTCTCCCGACTGTTATTTCATTCGATAAAAAATATGAAAAGTGCATAGTTTTAATTAGCCCAGTGGGCTGAGTTAGATGACACAGATAGCGTGTACAGTTCCCCTGCAATTAAATTACCATCGGTCTCCTGGATTTCATTCAGCTTGACTTTGAGACAAGATTCAACATGGAGAGGCTCGGGATTTCAACCATTTCGAAATATCTGACAATCTAATGCCGTCTAATGGCTAACGGTTCGGTAGAGAGATCATTAGTGGGATTTTTTTTGGAAATAAATAAAACATGTCGGGGAAGGCTGTTGTTAGAATTCGGATTCGTTGGGATAGCCGGATGGGTGTACTGACTCCTGAGTGCCTTGTATCTTTTCAAAAGGGCTAATTTTATTTCTATTTTATACTTTGTAATGTGGTTGTACAAAGCAGAGAATGTAACTGCTTACAACCAACTGTTTTGCTACTGTCTGTCCCGATTTTAAACCACAGCTTTTACAAAAGCACCTCTGCCAAGAAAAACTTATTTGAGTCCAATTCAAACAACAATATCCATCATCAGCTTCAGCACATTAAATACCTTATTTTGTATGGATATAGAGTATTGTTCACTAATTAAATCATCTACTTCTAAATAGACTTTAAAAATTTTTGAGGCTATCAAATGAACGACTTTTTATATTAGGGAAAACATTAAAAAAATAATTTTCAAATCTTTGTTATTCCATGAATCGAAGTTACTTAAGAAATAGCAATCAAATTTTTGGCCCATCGTACGGAATTTAGTTTAAAATTTGGGGATGAGCCATGGATAACTTTCAATCCCCAAATACCCATGGACGACTACATTTTAAAGTATGCTTATTTTTTGCAAATAAACTTCACGAAAACCGGAGGGATCTATAACAATTAACAAAGACCCATTGATAACACATGTACTGTTTTCCCAACTGTTTATTGCCAGAAATTTGTACATTGTATAGAACAACGCCTACTACTCTGTTCAATCTCTACACATTTTCGTTCAACCATAATCTATGAATCTTAGCAAAATTGTATGAATAGAGAAACGTATAAATCCTTAATTAACTTTCCGACATTTAAAAAATCACATCCCACCTACGTATGCGTTCTCAGTCTGTATGGCTCAAAAATGTGTCAATCGAAATCAAACGGAGGGCTACAAATGCCATTAAATGCCATGACAGAGCCAACTTTACAGGAAGTTGTTGGGACGCCCAATGAACGGTCAGAAATGGGTAAACTTCGTGAGGAAACACAGACAGGTAATCTCTTATTCTTCAAAAATCCGACAACTTCTCCTTGAGGGCATCCCAGCGCGGACTTCCCAACCTCCGAGCATATTCCATTGAAAAGCACCAGATCTTTTCCAGACCTCCTGGTCAATGCAACACATGGGTTCCGGGAACAAATTGCACGGCCCTCCCGGGTCAGATCTAACCACTGGTTCGAACTGCAGTAACCCTATTTAGAAATTTGATGAATTTAACATTTAATTTTAGTGAATTTATTTACCAAGATTTGAAAGCCTTACCTTTTGAAAAATATGATAGCACTGCTTGGACCTTTGGTGGTAAATGAGAAGTCTGCTGTCATCATTACACTCACAGTCCCCGTAAATCTCATCTTCAGCGTAAAATTCCATATTATTCCCACAAGGTCCTTGGGATTTCATAGTGTAGCATCGTCTCGTTCCATTATGGTAGCGAACCTTTCTCAGCTCGTTCAAATCGGGGGAATTTACTTGGTCGGGACATTTTCTTAAATTATATTCATGATTGATTAATTTATTAAAAGTGCACAAATCACTTACTGAACTACAAATTAAATGGTTTTAATGTTAATTAATAATAATTAATATGCATACATATCTACAAATCACTTACTGAAGAATGATGTCCAACGTGTTCAATGTAGAGATGGTGGTTGTAACAGTCGTACGACTGCCTTCCCCCATGGCTGAAAAGAGGGATAGGAAAATGAATTCTATAAAGGACATGTCCATGATTTGCAATGGCAAAATAACTTATGAAAACACTCTCCAGCCAAATGGTTAGATGTAGTGCGACGTATAATAAATCCAGTGGGGGAGCAATCGTGACCTTTGCCTTGTTGTTAATGTTAAGTTATTATATCGTTTTCTAAGTTACTCAGCCTCAAATGCTGACAACCAACTGAAAGTGTAATTGATGATTCCAGCTCAAAGATCCAAATATTTATCATCTTGAGAAGCATGTGGAAAAGAGACTACTGTCAACTATGTACTTGAAGTGTTTACATATCAACTCATTTCCCCACTAAAAATATCCATCCTCACATTTGCCAAAACTCATAGTTCAAACACTAAAAGTTAATGTATCCGTTTATATTACAGTTACGACTATTTTCAAGTTGAGCTAATAAGTAGTTATGACAGGTTGTGTATATTTGTGAGATAAATAATCAAATTTTGACGTTTGCAGTTTATCTACTGATCAAGCAATACGATTCCAAGAATGATCTCTGCGGAATTAGCATCTTCTTACTGTAATTAAATAATAAAGTCAACGTCCAAATGTTAGGAGGAATGTAATGCATCTCAAGTTTACTTAAGGCGTTATAACTAAATAGACAAAAGTAAGCATACATTCATAACACATGTTTTTATTGGAATTCGTGGAATTTAAATCAAAGCCAAGTTCTTTCCGAGTCGTAGTCAGTCGTGTGTTGACACAAGGCTAAAAAGACACAACGGCATAACTGACTCTAACCCTATAGAGAGTAGGTTCTTGATCTCAACAAAGGTCAACCTAACATTGATTTAAATTATTTCCTGAATCTAAGCAAAGATAAGAGTAGCTTCCTAGTCTAGTATTTTGAATTATCGCCTTCGTCTCCAGTTCCATCATCTCCAAAGTCCCATTGGGACACGTGGCATTTCCCATGGAGGGCTAATGAGTTCCCAGGACTGCAAGGGACAGTCGGGACCCCAATGGTCCCAAGGACCGGGACTTTACATTCCGGATTCCGTTTGCCCTTGACGAAGATCACTTGCATTTTATCGTCGGGACAAATGTCGGATCCCCTATTGACTTCCACACACTTCCCTCCAACCTTCACCTTATCCTTCCCAGGTGTTACACAAGGATTGGGTTCACACACAGCTTTACCTTCACGGGTCAAGTCTAGCCATTCACCTTCAGGACAGTAGCCCTTTAATGGACAGAAAATTTCAGAATTTGAAGCTTCAAAGAAATCCCCAAAAATGATTGCATGTGCCATGTACTCGTGTTACCTGTGTAAAGATCTCGTAGCAAGCGTTGGTTGAGTCGTGGTAGATGGAGATTCGATTTGAAGCTGCGCATTCACATGTCCCGTTTATACTTCCAATCTCTTCGATAAAAAGTTTCATCCGAAGACCACATGGCCCTTTGTAAAGAACCTTGGAGCAGTTTCCAGAAGGTGGGTGGTATCGAAAGTCTCGGGCTATTTTATCATCCTCATAGACGCTGAGATGAGGGCACAACTCCTTTCTAAATCATTAAAATCTTTTATGACACAATTTTCTTTTTTTAATTACCAACCGTCCCACGTTAAAGGAATGAATCTTACAATTCCATCAGAGCTTCAGCGGATAAGTAAAACGTTGTATTTTCCAAAGCCCTGCTGCCCTTTGTCACTGTCGTATTCCCATCAAGGTCCTCAGCCAAGGACGAAATTGGCAAAGAACCGTCTCCAGACTCTGTAACAGGGCTAATTCCATTCAGTACCTCCGTTACTGAACTTGAACTCGGGAGGACAGAAGTTGGGGATGGATCAGGATATGTTTCGTTACCGGAGGGGGGTACAAGCGAGTCATTGGGCAACTGAAACTCAGGAGGTACGGGAAATGTAGCTTGCATTGGCACTGACTTGTTCTCCGACGAATTATAAGATGACGGTAGCAAAGCATCTGCAATCCCTTTAACCCCTTCGTGGACTTTGTCACGGATCGGATTGATTACCGACTGTTGAAATAATTGCTGAATTTTATCCTGTAGGGATTGACATTGGGATTCTTGGGCCCCAATTAAAAGACAGGCCACAAGTATTATATATTTCGGGACCATATTTACCCAGCCAATGGTTTAGCTCTAAGAAAGGCTTCAATCGAGTTGAATTTAACGGCTGGTCTTCTCAAGTCCAGCACTTGAAAATATCTGCAGATTGAAAGGCAAGAGTACGAGTAAGTAAAACTCGCGAGAGTTCAATTAGCCTCAGGTAAATGGAAAAATCTTGAGGCAGAGATGATCTTCCTTTGAGTAGTCTACAAAAATGTAGTCTTGCTTGTGAACTTAGATTAATTACTATTTATTATCCGTGCATACTTTTTCTGCTTGCTCATGGCTATTTGTGACCTTCCACAGCTCTCCCAGGCTAACAAGACAATGCGGCACGAGTTAGATCTGTATTCTAGAGTATTCTTGTTCCTTTGAATAAATTATTCGCTAATGGCTTACATGGAGGCAGAATAATGTGGGGGGAATTCGCATGCTGTTTTTTTCTTGTGTAAAGCCATTTATTTTAATATAGAATATTTATCAAGATAATAATATACGTGTAGTGTATGCTAATCACATTGGTTAATTATCTTGGGGAATCCTTTATGTGATAGCATTCAAAAGCTTTAGGATCTTTGGTCACGAATTCAGAAAGGCGTTATTTTTTATATTTGTTAATGCTTCAAGTTTCAGGATTTAATGCAATATCTTCTTTGTTTGAGTATGAATTTATTATGAGATTATCATGGGAATTCTAAAGTCAAAAATGTATGCCACCGACATTACAGGAAAATCGTAGTCAATGCATATTTTAATAATTTTTAATATTTATTTTCGAGTTTGACTCTTAAACGTAACGTATTTAATTAATTTGATATAGATCGACTTTTAGTACTTATTAAGTATGTAAAAAAAACCAAACACTGCTTCACGTGCTTCTAGCCCCAACCCTCTTGACAAACATTAGAGTCCCATAGTCCCATACTCAGGACTACAAGAGTAAACAGAAGGAACTGAAATTACTGAATCGATGAAAACTATTGATTTCTACATTTACAGACCTTCATGCATATGGTGGTAGAAACGTGGAGTTTTCTACTTTGATAACTCGGCTTTGGCTGATGACTAAAAAATTTCTGAATCCCAACTACTGAAGGATTCATTAAAAAGATATTTATTTAAAAAAGTACAAAAAAATTCAAGGGATATGGAGTTAGAAGGTCAGCAAATTCGTGTCGGCATCGTTGGGTCACCCTGCATCGGTAAAGTAAGATTTCAAACATTTTTATTTCAAAGTCAGGAAGAGCCAAATAAAATAGTCCTCTAAATATTAAGTCTAAAAAAAATCATTTCCGCAGACGTGCGTTGTCAAACGGTTTGTGGAAAACACTTTCCATGGCAGTCAGTACAATCCTACTCCAGGCGTGGACTTCTTTTCAAGAAGGATGACTATCAAGCCCCTTGGAACTGTCACATATATCATTGTGGACATCGGAGCTACGGCCTTGGTCTCCAAAATGCTACCACTGTATCTTCATGGGATCGATGTACATTCATTTCCCATTATATTTAGACAGATAATTAATCAACCTTAACAATTAAACTAATAGCTGTATCAACTTTGTAGGTATTCTTACTCACATATGATATGACAAACGCATCCTCGTTGAACGAACTAAGGAAATGGATTGCAATAGTCACTGCATTTACGGTGACTAAGCACTCTGAGCCGTCCATAGCTCTCGTCGGCTCCAAAGGGGACTTGGAACATCTTCGAGCTGTTCGTCTTGATGCCCACACCAGATTC
This sequence comes from Agrenia bidenticulata, assembly GCA_034694785.1. Taxonomy (NCBI): domain Eukaryota; kingdom Metazoa; phylum Arthropoda; class Collembola; order Entomobryomorpha; family Isotomidae; genus Agrenia; species Agrenia bidenticulata. The sequence goes on from JAQFYM010000447.1 coordinate 51,529, forward strand.
GCACAAGAGTACAACATTCCGTTGTCTTTCTTAGTATCGGCAAAATCGGGAGAATCAGTAAGGAATACCCAATTGTTTTACAATCTACAAATTAGTTGGGAGTTAGGATGAATCTGATTTTTGCTATTTATTATTTTAGGTGTTGACATGCTTTACCAAATCAGCGATGTACCATTTCAGTTCCGAAGCTAAACATCGAATTCGGGAGCCTGTAGTTTTACAGAGTATTATTAGCCCTCCGTGTCAGCAACCAAAAAGAGCATCATTGACAGTACAAAATCATCCGATGATTTTGCCCACACCTACATCGCCGAGTAGTGGGGTTAAGAAACCTTTGGGTACTTTAACCGGTGGTAACGATCCCAATTCCAGCGTTTGTTCTCTCCAGTAATTACCAATACATATCACGAATGCAATCCTTACTAAATTAGATTTCGAGGAAGAAGTATAACTTTTGGAATATGACTCGTTTAATTTAATTCTTGTACTGTGAACCGTATGGAACACTTTCTGGAGTTCAACAATTAATTAATAAAAAATCCTGGAAATCATCCAGATAATTGAAACAAAAGTATTTTACACTTGTATAATCCTAAACATTTTTGTGAAGGATTTTATTAACAAACAGAAGGTAACAGGGGATTTAATTCCAAACAATCGTAATGCAAGTACTAAACATTAATTACTACGAAAAATTTAACAAAGGTACTCCCGATAGAGCACAATATTCTTTGAGTTTTCCGGAGTCATTCCACCACGTCGGGCCCTGTGAAGAAACCCAGCGATTGAGATAACCTTATCAACTCCAGCTGATGTTGCCGGAATGGATAAAAACTTCCTTGCAAGCCAAGCGAGATTGGGATAACGCTGGCTATGAGTTCTCCAGTAATCAAGCGGGTCAAACGTGTTTTGAAGAACTTCATCAATATACATTTGCCATTCGTTCTTCTCATTTTTAGTGGGACGCTGGACACTTGAAAAGTTAAACTGCTTTTCAGTGTTTCCACTATGACTGGGTTCTATTCCCTTGTTTGAATCTGTAAATACTCCCTTCTTCTTCAATTCTTCAAACTCCGAAGCAATTAAGGATTCCACACGACAAAAGTTAGGAACTCTCAGCTTTAGTTCAAATTTACTATCATCGGACCAATTTTCTAAAGGGTTGAGGATAAATCATCCCACTGTGCATTTTTACATGTTAAAGTTACGATCAATGTTTTTTCTTAAAATCAAATTACCTTTGAACACTGAATCTTTCACACGGGGGTCCAAAAACGAACTTAGAATGTATACATCGGAATTTATAATGACATTTTCAAAGCGATTTTGCATTCCTTTTAAAATAGCAGTTTTCATTACGGAGAACAAGTCAGCAGATACCAATGAAACGGCTAGAATAATTCAAACATTACAATCCATATTCAAGTATTTAAAATCTTAAATAAAACTAAAGAGTTAAATTACTTTCGAAAGTCCCTAAAATTGTTATTATTGCTGAGGAGATGGACACTGGCTCAGTTTGCAGACGATCAGAAGCTTCTTGAATCGGTTTCAAAAGACTAAATAGTTTCTTGACGTTACTGGTATTAAATTTTTTTGGTCTTAGAAGTATTTTTGTCAAACTTTTGTCCGTAAGCCTAATCCGTTTTAAAATTTCATCGATTTCAGCCAACATTGTTTCCTGAAATTAGAATAATATTATCGTTTTTGTCGGATCCAACATGAATTTTTCAAAACTGACTACCTGAGTCAAACGATCCAGAGTAAAGTATAAACTGTGCCACCGGGTTTTCGATGGCGTGACTATTTCTAAATTACTACATAATTTTCCAAGATCGCTTGTCCAATTCGATCTTTTTCGAAAATAACAAAGAAGTTGCTCAATGTAAATAACAAATTTCATGGCTTCTGGATCTTCTTTGATGGCATTGTTGATGACGAGTTGAAAAGTATGTGCAAGGCAAGGTTGACAAGACAGTTGGTTTGTAGATTGATTTTTTTCTTCCCTTACACCATCCTCACCCTCTGAAGCCAGAAACTTGAGATAATCTTCGATTTCGTAAGAAGTTGAGAATTTTTCGTTGGTTCCATCCTCGTCCATCATATCAAACTGGCTTTCATCATTATTTTCCACATTCTCTTCAAGTCTGTTATTAACCAATCCATCTTCAAAGATATCTTCCATATTAAGGGCGCTCAACATATTTTCCGCGTTATTAATAACAATATAGTTGGTCTGAAAATATATTCGATAAAGGGTACACATATAAATATAGTATTTATGATGATAACTCATTTTAAAATAGCTATATGACTTACCTTTGACATTTCACTACCTAATGAAGTAAGTAGAGTTTCGAATCTTTCGCCAATGCCACTGCTCGAGCATGACTGTGAATATTCTTCGAATCCAATCAAATGATTCTGCAAATTCCAATCTTCGTCGATAAAATGAACCCTGGTGGATGCTACACGATTCCCCTGTTTGCTCCCCCATGTATCTATTGAATAATTGAGATAATCCTCCTCCATATCCTGGTGCATATCTTCAATTGCTCCCACCACCTAATTTATAATGCAGAAATTAATGTCGGTGTATTAATTCTCATCTTTTTAGGCTCTTCTTACCTTTTCGTTAACCTCAGTCTGTAATTTCTCTATGTAGTATTGACATGAATTAACTTTGACCTCATGGTCCAAAACCTTGACTAGTTTTTCAAATTTCGGGTGATCCACAAGGGTGTACATACCATGCTCAGCAATTAGTTCTAAAATTATCTCATCGAATGCTTCTTGCTTAGTCTTTGGTTTATCCAAAACGTCTGGATTGACTGTCCCCGTTTGCGAAGATTCGGAAGTGAGTGTTTCTTTTTTTATCTTAGGTTTATGGGAAAATTCATAATGTCTACGGGCGTTTCCGTATCCAGTCTTTGAAACTGAGACCATTTTGTTGCACTCCAAGCATTCCCATACGATTGACTTTGCTGAATGTCCGATATATTTGAAGTAGAGGGACCACTGGAACTTAACTGTGTCAATCGTGTAGTCCTCTTGAAAAGTTAATTTTTCCGGCTGAGTGGAAGAATTATTTTGAAGAATTCCTTGGGTTGAGGTTGATGTTTTGATGTTGTGAACAGTTTCATAATGCCGATGTGCGTTACCGTACCCATTCTTTGCTACAGAGATCCTATTGTTGCACTGTAAGCACTCCCATACAATTGACTTTGCTGAATGCCCAAGGTATTTGAAATAGTGTGACCACTTGAATTTCATTGTGTCAATCGTATAGCCCTCTTGAAAAGACAATTCCTCCGTCTGACCTGTAGAATCCCCATACTGCGATCCCAAGGCTACAATTGATGTTCTAATGTTGTGAACAGTTTCATAATGCCGATGAGCATTACCATACCCCTGTGCAATGGAGATGCTCGACTTGCACTGCAAACATTCCCATACAATTGACTTTTCTGAATGCCCAATGTATTTGAAATAGAGTGACCACTTGAACTTCTTAGTGTCAATCATGTAGTCCTCATGAAAACTTAGATGCTGCATCCGAACTGCATTGCTAAGCCGGGACGGCAAATGAAAAAGTAATGCTAATTAATCAATGCTATCACAAAAATTAAGTAATGAGATTAATGAATGATTTGTTAACATACAACTCTCCTGTTCTGCATATTTTGGATTGTTTGGACGTAGACGGGGTGGTATCTTCTGAAAACTGTTGTGAAATTCTTTGCTTCTTTGAAGGTGATGCCATTTCTCTCAATTACTGATTGATTAAATTAAAACGGCATTACTATTTGAGGTTGTGGCTTAGGTAAGGTGTGGAAATCTAGAATGTAGCAATAATACATTGAAGTACATTATGAATCACATTTTGAAAAAATTATGTTAATACTCAAATCTCAGGATTAAGTTGATTAATATTAATTTTTAAGAAAGCAGAAAAAATCTTCTATTAAACTCTATCATCTGTATGAAAACATGTGAACCCAAAAAGCAAGGCAAAAAGCCTTAAATATTAAACTAGCGTTATCTGATTCAAAAAATTCAATCTTCATTTATCAATAGGGAAAGAATTGAGGAAAAATTCTGCATGCAGTCACATTATTTCCAGACAATAGTGTTTAAAAATTACAACAAAAAATATATCAATTACAATATAATTTATATTTTTTCTAAAGTGATAATAATGGAAGGAATAATTTAAATTCATATGAACTATTTCCGAATTGAATTGTGAATAATAAACACCTAGGAAAAATAAATATACTTAGAAACTTACCTAGAATCCAACCAGATCCGAAAGATAACGAATTGTGAATATTACTTCCTAGCCATGTAGATCAATTGCGCAAAGTTTTCAATTTTATCTGTAACGTAATTTATGAAGTTTCAGATGGAACTTCATGTAATTTCATGGAAGTGACTTATAACATTTATGCCCATAGCCAGGAAATGATTTAGATTTTTGGAAATTTGAAGAAATCTATGAAAGAATAAGTGGAGAGCAAGAGTCCATATCGCAGAGACCCCGACTCAAAAAGATTTGGAGCGGTGGGACCAATCACCAATCACCAATCAGAATGAAGATTCATCCCATCAATCATTCAGCATTGAGTAATTTTGAACTCTGTCCTTTCCAATCAATCAAAGTCAATCCCCACAATTTTTATATTAACTCTATTTCCTGGCAGTTCTTCCTTTCCAGAAGCAAGATTATAATGTCTATTATATTATAATAAGACCAAACCTGCGGTTTGTAATCTATAAAAAATCCAAAGAATTTCTTCTATCCCCTAATCTAATAATATCATCTCAATTAATCTTACTTATAATGGACTTGCAAGATGAAATGACATGTCAGTTATGAACAAAAATCAAGAAATAAAACAGGATTAAACGCATGAAAAATCCTATTTTAATTCCTCCTGATTGTCTTGATAAATACAGAAAGAAAGTCGGGATCGTTATAAAAATTGATTTTTTCAGTATATATTATTATTTTGTTGATTTTTACGCATTACTTATATGGCATTTGAGCTTGTAAGTCCCGTGTGCGGTGGACAGCCAGAATCGGTCAGCCATAACACACTCAGCCAGAAAAACAGTCAGCCAGAATGTATTTCATCCATAAGTCAGTCAGCCATAATTCAAATTTATTGTCTTATTTATTGCAAGTCCATTGTAAGTAAGATCATTATTAGTAGCGATAATATTAGTAGATTTAAGATAAGTCCACGACAGTCTCAATTTTCCCTTATATCATATTAAGTAGTTCCACTCTTGCCCCAGTTTGCATTCCAACTAGACAATCTTTTAAAAATTGTAAGTCTTGTAATATCGAACGAGATTGTAGGAATTAGGAATAACGTTAGGATTATTGTTACATAGTTTGATGATTAGCATATAATTTTTAGCGTATGTGGAAGCGTGGAGCTAGACAGGTGACTTTAGCGTTAGCCGATTAACTTGTGTTAGTTTTGTTTAAAACTCCTTAGTAAGAAAGCGACAAAATGTCTTTAATCAAGCAAATAGCCGATTGCAGGTGATGAGTTATTTAACATGATTACTTTGTTTTGAATTCTATGAACATGCTTTACCCTAACCTTATTTTGACTATTCAGAGTAAGCAGTGTGCTGAATGGAGATCGTAAAATGTACGGGAAGAAATATTTATTCGATGGCAACGATGAGACTTGCTGGAATTCGGACCAGGTGAGCAATGCATAAATTAATTGAAGGAGCTAAAAGGAGATTTAATGAAGAATTTGAATGAACATTTCCATCTCAGGGCTCACCACAGTGGATAGAATTCAGTTTCAAAGAGCCTCGGACAGTCTTGAAACTAAGGATACAATTTCAAGGAGGTTTCGCAGCCAAAAGGTTTGACTTAGACGTTAAATCGGATAATGAAACTGCGATAGACCCCAACCAAAGTGCCTTGAAAAAGTGTTCATTCCATCCTCTTGATACAAATCAGATGCAAGAGTTTGCTCTGGAAGAACCTTTAACTTCCCAAAGATTTAAAATGATTTTTAATTCTAGCTTTGATTTTTATGGAAGGATAACTATATACTGTTTGGACTTAATTGGGGATCAATAAAACAAGAATACATTTTAGACTAAAAATGATTTGCGATTCTGTCAATCAACTGTACACAATACAGCGCATTTAATCATTATCAAATGGATTATTGTAAGGACACACTGTCAGGAGAAGGCGAAAGACGCCTTTTACTAATGCACTATCAGAGCACTTTCTTTTTATCAAAACGGTTGCATCAGTTGCAGATTAACTTGGATAAGAAATTGTCGAGATACTGGTGGCGACTACTAAAAATGGATTCGTTCACAGAATAACCATTGTAGTCAGTGGGTTTCATCTTCATTTGTCTTGATGTTGGATAAAAAAATTGATTGCGTTCACCATCTACGTGTCGGTCACGGTGTTTAACATTTGCTTCAGTTGAGCTGCAGTTGGCCTACGTGAAGGCTCAATGTCCAGCAGATTGGCTAGGAAGCCAGTCTTTTTTCAATCAACAAAAGAGATCCGAATTACTTTTCATATTAAACTCAATTCTTGAAATCTTCGAAAAACTTACCAATTGAGAAGAATCAGTCGTTATTTCGTTGTTTCTCAGTCGATTATAAAGCTCGTTAGTGGTAATGATGTTTTCTGCAACTTCGAACACTGTAACTCCCAGGGAATACATGTCACTCTGAAACAAACGAAACAACAGACGAATATTGAATACTGTTTGTATTGAAATGGAACGGTGAAAGTTTTATTAAGTACCTGTGCAGTTTGGTTTTTTTCAGGTGCGGAGTAAGGAACAGTTCCTGTATGATCGCAAAAACAATGTCCTTTAATTGAGAGGCCAAAATCTCCAATCTTAATCCTGTACTGCTTATTATCAGCCCAGAGAATGTTTTTCGTCTATAATAATATCAAAACTTGTCAACATGGATCCTATAAAATAAAGTGGAAATTAAATGCTGAATTTAAGTGTACATTGATATCCAAGTGTAAAATTCCGTTAGAATGAATATACCTGTAACAAAATAATCGTTATGATAAATTAATATACCTGAAATCTCTAAATGAAAATAGTTTCTGTAACTTAATAATTACTCTAATCCGTCCACAATTTGTTTCAATATGCTCAACACCAAATTTTCGTCTGGTTTCCGTCTAACTTCTTGGATCCATTGATTCAGACTTTGATGACAGAAGTCCATCAGGACATAAAACTTGAGCGGTTCCTGTTCCTCGTCTTCCGATTCTGTGTGCTGTGGGTCATATTCCATTTCCAACCACGCATCATGACAGTGTACAATATTTGGATGCCCAGTTAGGCTTTTCAGTATAGAAGACTCGTTCAAAGTCATACGAAGCTCTTCGACATTATTCAATGTCAATGAAATTCTTTTGGCAGCGTAATTTAATCCGTTTTGTTTATGAGAGACGGCGAAGACATCCCCATAATTTCCTCTTCCAACGCGCTGAAGCAACTCGAAATCTTCTCGAAATTTTGAGCGTACTCGTAGTGCATGAAATAATTCCAGTACAGATCTACCACAACAATAAAACCATTAATATTGAACGAGTATTTATTAAAACGATTATGATTAGTTAGCTTTTATTTGAGTCATACCCAAATTTCCGCTCTTTAAGAAGATCACTGGAAGCAGAGAACTGCTGGAACAAATCTCGCCGTTCTCGCAAGCTCAACTGTTCAAAAGGGAGATTTACGCCAGCTTGTCGTAGCAATTGTTCTGCAACTGATTATATTAGGAAAACCCGATAATTTTTTAAATAGAGATCAATTGAATACGAGCTGGGTTTACGAGATTGAAATATCTACATACATTTTCTCTGCTTTTGCATTTGAGAGAGACATTTCCGTTGAGTTCGTCTGGGGATATCCAGTCCTCCGTCTGGTACCAGACTACGAAATAGACTTACGGAATCAACATCATCCACAACTGAAATAGTATCTCCATTTTGAGGTTCCACAACTTGACCCTTTCTACCACTTCCGCCATCATACTGAGTTCGCGAGGCCTTAAATGGACCCTTAGCCCCCAAAATTGCATGGCCTCCGAATTCATGTTCCAAAATCAGCCACAAGATTAGATTGACCTCCGTAGTTGACACATCTGGAGGAACTTCCGAAACACGAACAACGTCGGCGGATGGTCCAACTCCTTTAACGAAAACATAATAACGCAAAGAATTGTTAATGAAATAAAATTATAATATTAACTTCTAATTAAGATACCTACCTGAACGGACAGTTTAAACTGATTTTTACGATGATATAGCCTTTTTTTTACCCATAAATAGTTATATAATACTACTCATATTATTGATACCTCTAATTACATTCCCCTAAGCTTATTTGTACAACAAACCTACTATTTTCTAGAGATACTAAAATACTAATATTAATATGAACATTTTTGAACCGATGAATGCATATGAAATATAAAACAAGATTTAAGTGTGAACTTACCGAAATCAAAATCAGTTATAGTTTTCAACTGAAAATTCATAACTATTTCCAAATATACTCAGCAGCTCAGCATTTAACTTCAGACAGAACTCGTTTGCGCCCCTCCTCCACAATCCCGATTTGATTGTGTACCAAAACCTAAGAAGTGATCGACCTCTTTCACTGTATTCTACAATTACCTATTTGATTAGTTATTGCTAACTCACGGAAACTGTCAAGAAATGTAAATAATTTAAATTCGATTGCAAGAAAAACTAAACATTTACAATGTGCAGGCAGAGGCAATGTTATGGTAAACAAATGTGCCTCCTCCGTCCTGTTTCCCTTTCTTCATTTACTTTCCCTCCCAAACTGAAGCTAGCTTGGGGCACCGTCAGATTTTGAATACTAGAGCATAATTTATAGTATAGTTGTGGCTAGTGACCCCACATGAGCTGACCTCAAAGAAACGGTTTTTCAACGATTGCCTCAATGAATCAACGAGATAAGATACTATAAAGAACCCATCCTGGTTATGGCTCTAAACCCAAGAAATGCTAACGAGTTAAAGGTTAAACTTTCTCCTGTGGAGATTCACATATTTTAGTTAGTTCCATATACGCCAGTTCAAGATTCTGAAATATTCTGACTGTCCGTTCTACCTTACTAAATCAACGATCTATTCTATGCTTAATTATTCATACATTTTGTTAAACAATGAAAATCAAAGCTACAGTACAATTTCCGTTTTTTGACGATTGGCAGAAGGATCTATAACTCCCCTTTAATTATCTTCTTAAGGTTTTGGAATAAAACTTCTGTTCATGATGGAATTATTTAACTTAGGTAATATGTAAGCTTGATGTTCATGTCATTTAACACTTTTTGTAGGAATGTAAACGAACGAGTTGAAATTTATTTAACGAGTTATTTTTCGTCATATGTCATCTAAACATCAAAATGTCTTTTCAGAACTGAAAGTTTAGAATGATGAATAAATAACTGCTTACATATACCAAATCCTTCACTTCTTTAGTAAAAATAATAAATAACATCAACTAAAGACCAGCCAAAATTAAAAGAAACAAGCTACCGGGCACTCGGAGTTCTGCCCGTAACAACACTGTAGCCATTATTTAAAGGTATTCGTTCAATCATTCCGACAGCTGCTGCATTTCTAGGTCTGAAAACATTCTTTAATTTTGGCATTGCTTGAGTTACTTCAATGGCTGGAATGAGGGGGATTTCCCATCCTTGTGAGATGTTAAATCCGAAATTGTTTAAAGTACGAATCTGGAACCTGAAAAAGTATAAACATATAGAAAAGCATATCTATCTTAGAAACTTTAATCAGGTGGTTACTTACGAATTCGGGAGATAAGTTGTAACACCACAACTTTTGAGAACACTAACTGCAGTAGGATAAATAGAAACAGAAGGGAAGAAGTGATTCATAAATTCTTGAAGAACAACTAAGTAAAATTCCGTTTTGAAGGGCTTTGAGTTAATACAATGCATCAGTTGCTTGTCAACTTTATCAATGATTATCTAGAATAAGAAAGAATTAAATTAATACATTATTATTGAATTAGATTATCATGATTGAGAATTTAGAAGCTCAGTTAAAAAGGTATACCAATCTAACACCGTATGCTCCTTCCCTCGCTGAATCATAGCTTTCACTCACTACAGAGAGTCGGGACATGTCAAGAGGCGGAGTGGGTACTTTAATTTTTCTAAGGCTTTCCGATTTCGAATGAAGTTCTTTACCGATAGGGATCGAAGTGGGCACACCATTACAATTTACAGTTACATTACTAGTTCCTGTCGCACCATTTTTACTAGATATCACAACGGTGGTAGAACTTGTATTAAGTCTAGGAGCAGAAGTAGAAAAATTGGCAGTGAGATTGCTCGTTACAGCATTGTTAGAGGCTACAACTGGGGAAGCAACATTTACACTATTTGGGGTATTGTTTGGGACAGTGCTGATTTGAGTGTACATATATAGGCTTCTTTGCGCCCATCTCTCACTTGAAACTTGAGACGATGCAGCGTGCGTACCTGACAGCCCATTTAAGGAGGTCTTAGGTAACAGGGATTTTGATTTTGCCGTCGGCCAGCAATTTTCTATAAACATTGTTCGCTTTGGAAAGTATGCTTTGAGGTCAGAAACTTTCACTATCTGTAATGTTCTTCCAGATATTAAGTCTTTTCTAACTCCTTGAACCTTACAGCAAACCTTCAGATAAGCTAGCTCCCACCCAGTCAATGGCTGCAAAGAAACCCAACAAGTAAACAATTATATAGCTATACCAAAGTAATGGGAATGAAATATTTTGCCAAGTCCTTACAGTTGCCTTCTCTTTCAAAATATCAGTCTGTCCTTCAAAATAAAATAACGGGACTCCTTTTTCTTCCTCAGGCAGCATTGTAAACGGAATCATGCTGTCACTGTTTACACGAATGAATCCACATCTTGAATAGTCATTTGTTTTATTCCTTCCACCACTGTGAAGAATTTCAAATGCGAAGCTTAGGTAAACAAAAAATACTTCAACGTCTTGCAGGCTAACGACGAGATCAGTGGTTGTGAAGGTTTCGGCACCATAAAATCCATCACAGTGCCATGTATTTATGTGAGTTAACAGTCTAGCCTCCACTGCTGTTACCTACAAAATAAATCATGAATAATTAATTATGAAAATCGACCAAATAAAGAATAAATCTTGGTATTCAGTCAGTTTTTAGAATATTGCATTGCTGCAAAATTGACGGAAATTCCAGAATTTTAAAACCAACTTAGGCTGTAATTTGATAATTTACCAGGTGACTACTTAAATTGGTACAATCATATAATTCTGAAGGCAGGATATGCAGGAGATCACCGATGACAGATATTTCCACCATTCTTATACAACAATACTTAACACCACTTCTAAAAATACAAGGGACATATTTATCCTCCGAAATCGTGTGCCACGTAAACCTGCCAATAGCACTCTCTAAGTCGAATCTGAAACGAACAATATTATGATATAATAACTTATATATTAACATGAAACTTAAAGATTTATGAGTAAAAGAAATACCCATTATTTTGAGGAATCGCCGGGTCTATAGCTGGGGTACCATTAAGAAAACTGGCTAGTGTTCCCTGTTGCGCTTGCAGGCCGATTTGGTTAGGGGGTTTCGCTGCGAGTCGCTTAGCCCATTCTTCGATTTCTCGGTCTTCATTGGTTTGGGGTACATTAGTTGCTGCTGAATTTCTTCTTTCCGTTTTCACTCTTGTCACGCTCATTTTGTTCAAGAATTGCCAGATAGATTTACGGATCACGCTTTGAGAGCTCCAATATTACGAAACATCTTGGATCACTTGATTTTAGTCAGACTTTACACTTTACATGCATTAGAAACTACGACGTGGTCTCAGTCTCAGTGTGAAACGACAAACCAAAAACTATTCAAGGTTCAAACACCGTTGACTACTATGCACATGAATGGTAAATATCAGTAACAGCTATTAAATTAACTAAATAGTTTTGATTAATGGAGTCGTCTAAATATTTCCCTTTCAGACATTTTTCGTCATTAGAAAAACTGTATTTTTCTTTGTACTTTTGTATTGATTGGGTGTTGGTGTCTCTATTTATTGATCATCTTCATCACATGGACAATTGATAGCCATTCAACACTCTAAATGGGTTTCCGGAGCCGCAAGCCAGTTTAATGCTCGGCAACTTCATCCACGACACACGACAGATTCCAGTCGAGCCCCTTCAGTTTACCTGTTGACACTAACAAAACCATACTGTTTTAACAATTTTTAAAGAACACAAAAATAATCAAATGTCCAAGAATAACGTTTAACGTCTACCAAATACAATACTAACTATAAAATATGATCACACAAACACGACGCTACTTTCATCTTCATCCTGATTGTCCTTGAACATTCTTACTGCCAACTTTCGCCGACTTTCACTTTTCACTAAAATCCCTTAGACGGTCCAAGTTGGACTCCTTCTCTCAAATTATCTACCAAAAGTAATACTCTAATAGTGAATAGTAACTATGTTCCCAATTAATTCAACATAAAAATACTTACATTCCGCATTAAAATTCTGCAAAATGCCAGTTTGGAATGTAGTTATGTATTGGTATGTGAAACAAATATTTTGTAAAACATTTTTATACTTAAGTTTAAGTTTGAATTGAATGAACAATTCAAATTTATTTTCTACTGCATAATTTAATCTTTAAGGTGCTAAATGTGAAATGGGTAGCTTATTGGTTCGACAGATAATATATGAAGCTTTAATTTTAAAATCAATACACAATATTCAATCCAACTATACCTCCATTTATAAATATCATGGACAATTTCAATACATAATTTTAGAAAATAGGATCAAATTGTATAACAGAAAATTCCCCCGGCACTCGCTGCTCCATAATAAAATACAGCATAACTGCTCATAATACCTTTGAACTTTCGTTTAATTGTCAACAAAATAACACCGGTCCATAAACACCATACAACCAACACTGAATACAAATGCACAATACACCACCTACATTAACAGTACACAGCTTACAGATAAAACTAACAAACCAACTTAAACAAAAATTCAAAACCACAAACCACCAAACCAACTTATCCAATCCAATTTCAAAACTCACCGATGGATAAGGCAAATGCCCGGGACCCTCTTCCTCCACCACAACTTCACAACAATTGTTTCGCTAAACAATGTTAACTTTACAAATCTATGTTATCATAATTTTTTTAAACACCAATGCACAATGCAATGCTCCGCACTTTCCTACAATGCAGCTTCGAGGTTCGAGTGAATTATGAAATGTAAATTCTACTGAATTAAAAAAGGGGGGCCCTTCAGAGGCAGCACTGTCGACTCTTCTCCTTTTGCGCAAGTCCATGTTCCGGTTTAGATGAGGGCGCCACTGTTTTCCTCCTCCCCTCATAGATAAGCCCCAATATGGGGGGACGGCCTTTGTATCAACTCCATGTTATCATTTATACATTCCCCATTCTTATAAAGCTTTTGCCGCCCTACACCAAAAAGTCAATGACAGTAACCGAGTAGCATAGCATAAACCTCTTGCATGCTCACTCACTTTAGGGACATAGCATTGGGTTGATAAAGTCCCGCTTCTCGATTCTCTATTGCTTTTACATTGTGGTATTTGGGCTGCAGTGAGCATGTCTGAATTCAGCTGCTCACCCCTTACCTGAACCACCCCTCTTTACCATCCTCTCCACGTTGTCAGACCTTCAAAAGTGTTTCATAATCCTGTGCATGCTGAGCATGAGCATTAACTGAATCATGTTGAAGCATGAGTTGAGAAAATAAATAAATATCAGCTTTTGAACTAAAAAATTCGCTCCTCCCATTCTGTTAAAAGCATAAGACCTAAAACGAACGGTGGAAGTTAAAAGTACCTGTAGTGATAAGCATGGCTGCTAGAGGGCTTATTTAACGGCAAACTATGGAAACGTTTGTACGTCAGCATTCATTCAGTAGCTATATTCCTTCGGTCCAACTACGAGATAACTTCCCAATTGGTCACCGAACGACTAGCTTATGCTTCTGAAGATAAATCAGAGAAGTCTTGTGAAAAAATACGGTCAAAATCTTTACAAATGAAATATAAAATCTTCCTTACTACAACTAATGATTCGATTTGACGAACAGAGTCAATCGAAGAGAGATGAACCGTACTTTATTTCAGTTCTTCAGAGGTTTGTGTATATTTAACCGGAGTTTCTTCTTGAAATTGATTGATGCTGAGTTTAATGAGTACTTGTTGTTCCTTGAAGTAGTAAATCAATTTATAAATTGTAGTGTGGGAACCTATCAGCAAAGTTTAGGATAGGTTAAGTCCCTCACAAGAGTTATTTTTTTAGGGAGATCTTCCAACAATCAAAGCATTTCCAAAACTATGTAGATTCATAAAACTGCTCTGCAATGATCTCCTGTATAGAATTGAGCGCCTCAAAATCAAAGGCACTGTTGGATGATTCGGTGATATTGAAAACTTTCGATGTCAGTAAGCACTGTTCCACATACATCGACGAATATGGCATCAAGGATGCAGCTACGGAATTCATGAATGTTAAATATCTGCTGAAATAGAAGTAGAGCCAATTTGAAAGTTTTATCAGAAAATCATATCAAACATTGGCAATAAATAAATTAAATCCTCAGTAGAGTAAAACATTAAAATTTCAGGCTTTAAACCAGATGAGAGAGACGGTTGACGACTCTCGTTTGTTGATGAGCACATGGCAGGTTTATGTCCTGTCTGGGATGCGGTATCTCAAGTGAAGCAGCTCCAAACGCAACGGTTCTTAGGAAACTGATTGTTTTTTTGCTGTTTGAGGCAGGAGATCTTTAGCTGCAGCTGACTATTGATTTCGATCTATACTGCTGGCTACAAAGATTCAAAGTTATCTTGGCATAGGTTTTTGATTTCTGCAATGACGGACTTTATCAGTTGGTACACGCTCGCATATCCAAGTCCGTTTTTCAGAACCTACCGTGTCAAAATTGAATGCGTTTCCTTCAAATAGTAAGGTTGGTTAACTTCTATACTCAATAGTTTTAATTGCGGCTTTCATGAATCATTTAATAAAACTATTTAATTGATTTCATTGATCGAAATAAATTTGCACAACTACGTCTCCTGTGCAATTTTTAATAGGTTTACCTAGTGATCTGTGCAATTTCGGATCCATGAAAGTATTCACAATTTTTCGGAATTACGCTTTTAACAATACAATCGAATCAATCGATGTCCTAAACTTTGAGGTTCTGCGTTTTTTTTCAAACATAAATCTGAAATTCTACCACAAGATTTACTGATGTAAGATGCTACATACTTGGCGCATCCATATGGTTCTAAAATAAACTACATCCATATTTATTACCGTACAAAGCCTTCGCCAGACTGATAATATATTTATAAATAAATTTATGATGCATTCCATACTCGGACATTAACAGATTATTGTAGCAAAAGTAATTTCGTAGCTTTTAAATCCACGTTAAAACATCTTCGAAATGAACCTCGGACGGACAGACAATTATAAAATACCACATTATAAAATCCAATATTAAATTATGCTTTTTTAATGTGACTTTTCCAAATGCCAACTATGCCAAAAAAGAAAAGTACCCTTCTTGTTCCAATTAGGAGTATTTACGACTTACGACTCAGAACGAAATTGAATACACAGCTCCTGCTCATAAATAATTTTGTCAAGTATTCATATTGAGTATGCCGAAATCTACAACAATAAAATCATGTTTTACAATTATACGACCCTATATTAAAAGTTTTTTACTTCTTTAATCGCATAGACGGTTTTATTTTCAATGTTTATTGACAAAAAATTTGTATGAATTTTATCCTTGGTCCAGAGTAAAATGTTAAATGATAGTTTTAAAAAATTAATTAGAAATAAATGCCTTCCCCGCAATTATTCTCAGCAATCGACGAACTATCCTACGACACATATCTGAATAATAATTAGGCCCAATTATTATTCCTACACAATCTAAACATTAAGAGCTGATGACCTGTGTTCGTGTGTGTGGTTGCGGTGTCCTGTCCTGTGTTAATTTCGTGTTTTTTTTATTATTTATCCGATCTCGCCAATTTTTTTTTTAATCGATAGATATTAATGAGGAGCTATCAAATTATAAAAAATATCTCGGAAAATATCTACCATTT
>JAQFYM010000448.1:0-67661 GCA_034694785.1 Agrenia bidenticulata
TTTTCATATGGAAAACATAGATTCTCCCTAAACTATCCTGGAAAAGGTTTTCTCCCTCTTTATTCATACGAGCCATTATCCCTGAAAGTCAGGTACCCAATAATATTATTACATTATGACTGGAATACCTGCCTGACCACCAGAGATATTTTAAACAGATACCTTTTTATTCAACTTGAGTTAACTTCAACTGGTTATGGATGGATCTCCGGTTCAAAAACTTCCAACATCTTTTGCATACTATCTGATTGTGGGCCTATTTCCTCAAAATTTTCTGAACGGCCGGAGGAACCAGGGCCGTATAATGTTGGAAATAGGGTTGGAAAACCAGATTATTGACTTCGAAGGCAATCCTACTATCCCGTTTCATTAAAAACAATTGTAACAACTAACAGGATGTTGGCTGGATGCCGGGGCTCACTAAAAGTGCTCCTTATAATCATTGAAACTTAAAAAGTGATGAGTCTTCCTTTTTCGCACAAATCAATTATCAACGACCAATATAAGGGATTTCCCCCTTGTGCCATCTTCATTTGAATAATTGTGAGCTTTCTTTGAATGAAGGTACATAATGTATGATGCATATCGCCGACGTTTGCTTGTAATTCCCATAAATTACAAGCAAATTATAAACTAGGGCCGATTATATGTCTCATTTAAATAATGACCTGTTTTTCTGGGAAATGTTCAATCTATT
Organism: Agrenia bidenticulata; assembly: GCA_034694785.1. Taxonomy (NCBI): domain Eukaryota; kingdom Metazoa; phylum Arthropoda; class Collembola; order Entomobryomorpha; family Isotomidae; genus Agrenia; species Agrenia bidenticulata. Next base: position 698 of record JAQFYM010000448.1, read on the forward strand.
TCTCCCAAGACATGCTCGATACGCCCAGTACAGTAGACAAGACAGGGTTTAGGCCAAGGCTGGTGGCTCGCAGTGTCTCGAGGAATTGTAGGTACTTTTATGAACTTGTGTGAGACAAGAGCGGAGTTAATATCTAACACCACTTCCACTACTACTACCTGCAGATACTTACCTCTTGCATACCGTAATAATCATCAATGATTCTGCTGAAAAAGTGAGTGTAATTCCAAAAGTTGTAACACTCAGAGATTCAAAGCCCTAGCGATGAGCTTATTAAGGATGCCAAAGCCAATGTAACAGAACACAAGGCAGAGTGCAATGAAATAGGTTCTTCATACACCCACATCTGCCTCCCGATTCATTTAACAACAACTACCACCAAGACCAACTAGCCAAACGAAACCACCCTATCTTGATGATGTGTTTTCAGCAGCACTGCCTAATAGTATTCCTTAGCTTTACCAATGTAATAGGAATCAGTCATTGTTGTGTACTTGTACTACTAACTATTCCCAACTTCCAACATTAAAACTCATGGTTCGTTCATCATTGCCCCGATAGCTGAGAAGGAGGATTCACCACTCTCGTTGTTTTGAGCCACTTCACCAGCAGCCTTTGCTCAGTCAGTCTTTCCGAACGAACTCCAGCGTACCGATACCGAAGGTCTGTCCTCCGTCTTCTCTTTGCGCTTGTCTCCCTGTATTCGGATGGTCAGCCTGAATACTCTCAATTCTGAACAAACCAAGCAATAAGGATTTTTAGTCAAGGCTCCCATTCCAATCCATTCTTTCCAGCCCGAACTTCACTCCAATCCACTTCAACCCTGAGGACTCCTCTCGGACCCGGATACTTTTACAGTATAACCATCTAACCCCGAAAAAAACCTTTTAATGGAATTTCGAGAAAGTTGACAGGAAAAGTTGTTCAAATCGCAGTTGGCACCTTACACCTTAGGAGTTGACATAGTGAAAGCAGTATCTACATAGTAGTATGTACATCGTAACGCACCCTTTCAAGGTTCCCGGTGACTCGGACTTAATCCTTTAGCGTTGTAGAACATTTATGGTTCCATATTTGACTGTGAGTTGTGTTGAATGAAAGGGTTTCGAATTCCTTCAAAGAACTTGTAGTGTGTACCTGTTTGTGGTTCCTAACGTTATATTTTTTAAATATACGTGTTTATTCAAATCAAGAGAACAATTCTCGGATAAACTGTAACTCTAAGGTACGAACTGATTATAATCTATTTTTATCCACCACAAAGTTTATCGAAGATCCAGAGTCAAAGAGAAGTTGAGAAAAAAATCTGACTTTCCCCGTATAGTACGTGCTAAACTTTATTCCCGAACAAATTTACCAGAGTCAAAATAAGTGTGTTTTCTCACACCTTGGATCGTAGGAATTCCAATCTCATGGTTGTTTTCGATCAACTCGTATTAAAGCAGGAACCATTACCGTTGGATTTCTCAGTTCAGGGTGGTTGCACTGGTATGAAAAGAGTCCTAGATCATCACAATCACCATCCTCTTCATAATGTCCACCATCATCATAATGGTGGACTGACGAACAGGGTCCCTGGTGGTGGGGGCAAGATGACCCGACTCTCTCCAACAAGTCCTCCATCCCTTCATCAAAACAATATTAACAATTTGAATAACAATAACAACAACAATAATAATAACAACAGCATCCTCAATTCGATAAACTCCTTAAACTCATCCGCACTCTCATCCCTGGCACCTCCAAATCCGATGTTGCTCTCAAGGCTAGTCTTACCAGCCAGACCTTCCCCGGGAGGCAGCGAATCTCCAACACATAATGATCATGACTTCTCTGATGAGGACGAGGGACCGAAGGACTTTCGAGGTGAGAGCAACTACCCTCCCCAGGAGGTTTCATTATTTTGCAAATCCGTTTTTGTCATAAAAGCTATAGATTCTTATAGCTGCATTCATATTCTAAAACGGCACGCGAGACCCCAACCTAATCAAGTCAATAATGAAAAATGAGTTGTTGGAGGATACGGATCATAACCCTCTTGCATTGTGTAAAGTAGTCACTACCCGTGCCATGAACCTGGGCCGAGCAGAGGGCAATCATAAGATTTCGTCAGTTGTTGTCATTGTCGTCGGATATAAATTGCCGATGCCAGCCTTTGGCCTTTGGTCAGCAATGATCGCCACTCGGACATTATATATTAGAGGCTTAGGTCACCATGTCTAATACGGGGGCTTTGTCCACGGATTAGATTTAGCTATTATTTCTTTCAGCTGAACCAAGACGAGAAGAATAGGATATAGAGATGACCGACTAGGGAAAGGCAATGCATACTTAAACTAACTTTTCCTACAACATCTATATGCAGTCCGGGATCTAGAATCTAGACACGAGCAACTAGAGCACGATGATGCATTGTAGGAAGGAGTTGTAGGTGGATGTGGGTAACACTGAGACTATAGAGTCTGAGAAGGGACGTTCCGATTTGTAAATGCAGTCAATACACTGATGCTGATTTCTGAACTCATTTCAATTTTCAATCCATAATAATAATGCCTTTGTCAAAGGTTAAGCTTTTTCGTTTTCCGTCCGTCTGCCAGTCTAAGTCCAGTGGTAGGACAAAGTATACAATATAGAGAGGTCCATCACCCATCCACTCCACAATTTGGTACACACGTCCTATCCAGATTATTTCCTCTCATTCTCCAAGCTATTGAATTATTGGGTATTGTCAAAAATTCAATGGGGAATTTGAACTGTGAAGTAGTCGTGGGAGTAGTAACGAGAAAATAAAATAAATACTCTGTGTATTATGCAATCCAGTGCACCAATTCTTAAATACTACTCAATACTCCGTCCTCAATAAGGACCACAATTGATCACTGACCGAGTAGAAAGCCCCAAAAACCATGGCTTAAATGAATCGAACCGAATTGGTCCTTGATTGTTCCTGAATTGAGCTGAAATATAGAAAATATACATTTCCATCACATTACAATACACATACACACATTCCTTTTACCCATAATAATATTCTTTATGTCTGCCGAGTATTTATGTCCTCTTCAATATATTATTCTATGAAAGAATAAAATTCAAACCGGGCTTCTCCAGAATTTTTAAAGTAGAGAGGAAAGCTGGAGCATTTACCATCGGACTTCATGTTCTGCTTGTACTTGCATCAACCAACTTCACCGCCAATGTATTTTTATGTTTCTAAATCTCCCTAGTCCTCATCCCACTCTTCAAGTCTTTGTGAACATTCTCGCTGAAAATTTGAACACAGGGATTCATTTATTATATGTCTGAATCTGAAATAATTCACCCAATCCTCCAGAGATTTGTACATTTAGGATTCTTTCATCCAACGAGTCTTGTTTTTATTCTGACATAAAGTAATATCAAATCTAAGCAAATGGACAGGCACATAGATTGTTGACTACCAGCAGCATTTTCACTTTTGGGGATAAACTGCCTTAAATATTCAGGATTCGAGAATCCTCTCATCAAGGCTCTGAGGATTCTGTTTTTCGATTTTAGAAGTTAGGGTCGTCTGCGTCTGCTGGCATGGTTTCCTCTCTAATTCATCTCAATTCTCTAGCGATGATATTAAAATATATTTATATCTCCATGTACCATGATGATGCCCAATGATGATGTGCATGTGTCCAAAAATATATAAATGAAATCCATAAAATACGGGTCCCAATCTACAAAACTAAACCACCAAAGGATCTCTGTGCTTTTACACCCACACACACATACACACACACACCCTTTTGTGTTTAGAATGCTAGACTGAGTGAAAATAATACCCTGACCCACCCTACAAAACCCTACCTTGTCCATGAATTATCATAATTCCCGTCCCTTCAGCTTTTTCAGGACGTAAATGAATCTCCTAACTATAGGGAAGGACAATAAGACAGGGGAGAATATTATATGCAGCCATTGTCTGAGTACACGAAAGGGAACATAAGCATGATCATCACGTATGTGTATAGATCCAGATCCAGCTTAGCTATTCAACTCGGCAATTACCTTCCTCTATGACATCTTTCAAAGTTTTAAACTTTAACACACTTAATGCTGCCTAAACTGTAGGGCTAGGATTGCTTAAAATTTCACGGTCTGGAAAACCTACACAAAAATTCTCCCTTAGACAGAAGGAATTGAAGGGAGTAGAAATTATTCCTAGTTAATGTATAAGGGATAATCTGATACTTAATCAGGTTTGCTATATGTTTTGAAGGAATCTTATTATACAAATCCATATGTACGATATAGTATAATAAAGAGTGCTTTCATAATAATTCTATGCTTGACACACTGGTGACATGAGTGATGACAGCTGGATGTTCTGACTGATCTTGAATCAAAAGTATAAAAAAAAATCTGACTTGAAACTAGAATATATGGTTAAGATTATGTTTGCGTAGTATTAAAAAGGTAATAAAAAAGAACCACAGCCTTGCTTGGTCGATCATTTTATTTATTTACTTTTGAAATTAAAATCAGCCTACGCACTTCTTATGTGATATATGAGATCAAAGTTTGATTGAAATAAAAATTACAGCATTTGTAACAGTTCCTTGGAATCTTGACATTTATTGTTTAACCCTTCCTTACAATGCCATAAGACTATAGAAATATAGAATGTATGTTAAAAAAAACTATTGAGAATAATGTTGTATAAGGAGCTAATACGCTTGCTGGTTCAGTCATTCTGTAACTGGTAGTGGCATAATGTCTTGGGAACTGTTCCACTGTTAACTGTCCATCAACAGTATTTTACTGCTGATTGATTTTTTCTTAGTCTGTCCATATACAAGTAAAATAACCTTTAGTTCAAAACCTGAGGCTGAATAAATAATTCGTTCAGAATTGAAAGATATTCAGTTAAAGTTAAAGAAAGATTAGCTCCCTTAAATCGAAGCCATAATTTGTTTATTGATGACTCAATCCTTCACACTTCACATATTCGATAGTACTATGAGCTTGTTTGTGCTTCAAGTCTTGCTTACTTAATTCAGAACAAAGATTTGAGTCCCGATTCCAGTTTGTGAGACACTCACTCAAAAACTCAACTCTCATTTAAATTGTAAAATGATACAAAGTGGCCCAAGAGAAAAAATGTACAGGAGTCTACAAACTTCTTCTAATCTAGCATTTGGTTGAGAACAAACAGGCTGGGATTATGATTATATATTCATCACAAGCCATTTAGCCATCATCACGAGAGATACTACAACTCTACATGCATAAATGGCTTGTTCTCTGCGATAGATACAGACGTACATTTCCCTATATCATTTATTAAGTGGTTTTCTACATGATATCTAATTTGTATGCATAGATTATCACTCCAGGCCATTTAAAAAAACTTACTAAACTGATCCAATTCTACTCCGTTCTAGCCAATGCATACTTATGCTAATGATAAATAAATTTTGAATAAATTAAGTCTTTCAAGATTTAAAATGGAGTGTTGTCTAAAAAATTTGGTAGTGGCTCAGATTTAAAGTTACATTCGAGTTACACAATGTACACTATGCGATGGTAACTTTTTTTTAAATTAAAAAATACACTGTTTTTGGGGACTGCATATTTTATAAAGATCCCTTTGGGGTAGAAAAAACATGTAGAAATAGTATGGATTGGGATACAAGGGATTTTTCTTTACCCAAACCCTTGGGATTTCTTTCTTCCTCCCATTTCGAATTTAAATTTCTTCACAAGTATGAAAAGGTCTAAAGATGCATTTAATCCCGAAATTTCTTAAACGAGTAAAGTCCCAAGATTTAAGTAAGTGTAAACTTGGTGTGCTACAGGATATAAGATTTTGAAGAGGGAAAAGGCCTTGACCGCATCTCACGCAACCTTTTTCTAAATTCTGTTGTGAAGCTCTTAAGGTTCCCTGTTGCCACTGCTGCCCTGTGTATTTCCCTCATCTCAACGACTCAAACTCAACCTACTACAAGTTTTTGATGATTTGGCGAGTTTTTTTTCATCTCCCAACTATTTCTTCTTTTTCTGTTTAATCTGTGTCCACTGTTCTCTATATAACTCACATGTACACAGAGCCACATCCACAAGTCCCTTTATAATCCAAGTCCACTTTGGACGGCGAATGCTTGAATATTCAAAGCAAATAGCCCTCACATTGAACTGATTTAGATTTACTTTGGTAATGCGTATGTACAACAAATATGTCAGAGACGAGAAGAAAGATTGAGTTGTCCTTCCTGTACATATACGGGGATCTGTATATATTTGTATATGTTATATAAGGCCTGGCTCCAAAACTTCTTTTGATCTTTTTTTCCCCATTTTATGGAAAAAACTCTCATTTATTCCCTCAGTTCTGCATCCTCGTTGAACATGAACAAATTCAGACCAAGTAAGGGAACCTCATTTTGTACCAAAATTTTGTATAAAAGAAGAAAAAGGGTTCGCTCTCCGAATGTCTGGGAAGAAGAACACATGAGTTGAGGATTGAAAATTGAACACGTATAGATAAAATTCATGAGATTCGTCAATCAATCCTTCCAAACCTCCGCCTCTTTAGAACAAAGCATGAAAAATCTCTTGAGCTTCAAAGCCATCTCATCGAGCATTTACATCCAAGTGATTGATTGGTCCTTTCTTGGTTTCAAGAAATACTAAACAACTATACTCTGTAGATTGGACGAGAGACTATAAGATATTATTACCGATTACCTATGCAGGTAGGTTGGTGAAGTATAAGTAAGTACTTTTATGTACATATTGAATATGCAGACCTCCTTCATCATCATCATCAACTTCATTATGGCTCTGAGCAATAAGCTTGTTTTTTAAACACTTCTCATCATCATAAACCAAGTGGAGGCAGAGTCCCAGGGTTATGCTGGGTTCTGATGGGTTCTGACGACAGCCCTCATGAATTCTCTCCATTGTCAATAACTAATCGAGCCTTTTCATTCTTCATGATGCGGAAAGAAAAATAAGGTTGTTCCACCTGAATATATTTCCATATTGAGACTAGAATCTTTGCAATCGATTGTAAAATGGCATGTTTCCACTTGGACATAATGATAGAAAGTATTAACTCGAGTTCGAGTTAGGAGATTACAAGTTCTAAATGGAAAGGACAGAGATTAATGAACTAAAATCATTGCAACATTTAAAGAATGACCTGAGGGTGCAGACTGCAATTTCATACTAAATTATTTCTATGAACAATATCGTCTGATTGCGAGAAAAGAAATGCTAGTCTAATAGACTGATTAAGTAGTTCTTGAAGGTTTTGCTAAAATTCAAAATTTTCTTACCAATTGTGGTACATTATGACTTTAAAATCTCATGCTAATATCCTAAATGCAGAAGGATCAAGTAGATCAAAAAAATTGAACTGGTTTTTGGAAAGCCTTATAATTAATTTGTTTTTTTAAATAAATCAAGTTAATTTGTGTTGGCAGGATTACTTGTATTTCACACTGCATTTCCTTTTATTCCTTGTAGTTTTATTATATAGTAGCAATCAAATGTAACGTGGTGATATTATCAAGTAATAAAAACCTTTGGACCGCCACTGCTTTTGAAAACATAGGGATCCCTAAAGTTGTACACTCTAAAAGTAGCTAAGCATTAAAGCGAATGTATTTATTTATTTGCTTGGGCATATTTAGAATTAAATATGGAGAGAGAAGTATTTATTCGATAATAAGTATTTATCTTACAGGTTGATGAGGGGTAAATTGCATGTAAGTAGTTGTGTAGTATGTGAGCCCTAATAGTATAATGTAATTCAAAAGAACATGTAGGATTAAATATTATGGAAATCTAGATGAAGGGTTCCCTTCTCCTTTATAATTTGTGACTCGATGGCCAGAACTGATGCTGTGAGGTGAGATGAGAAAAGGCGTGGAGCTCAGTCAAGAATCTCAAGAAAGAGTATGGGCATTAAATCCGGCATTTGTGTAACAATCATAAAAAACATAAAGTCAGAAGTTTTGAAATAAGTAGTTGAAATTGTATTGTGTATGAGTTGGTACAAATGATTTTAGAATAAAAGGAATTCTTCGTATTCCCGTAACCCAAGCTGAGAGTGCGTTGAGTGTAGCTTTTAGAGGAGGGAGAGTGATAGCAATTTAAAAAATATTTAAATATTCAAAGTGGTTTGTATTTAAAAGAAGAATTACGAGGGCCACAAGAAGATTTCTATTTTTATAAATTTTCCATGTGGAAGACCACATGCTATGCAGACAGATTGTTTTTGAGCCCTTTAGGGCCGAAATGAAAAATCGGGAAATTATACCCATAAGCCCTTTAGTCTAGGGAGGTGATATTAGATGGGGATGTTGTTGATATGATAATACTTGATAGTACAAAAGATGAAGCTACAACTGATTTGAATCATTTGAAATGTACAACAATGTTCAGTGTGCCTTTAAAATCGTTTAAACACAAAATGTTAAAATACAAGTTTCATCATCCACTTTAAAACTTGGATGGAATTCAAGTCTCCATTAATCTAGTAATATTTTATAATGTACTTTTTTCATCTCAATCTCAGACAGAAGTTTAGAGGTTAGAGTTGAAAGAGTGTTACCTTCCATGTACCTTGTTGGTTAGAGTTTAGAGCTGATGAGAAGACACAGACATGTTCGGCTGAGCAGTAGGAGGTCAAAATCATGCGAAAACGAGCTTCCTTTCATAATTAACCCACATTTTTTGCTTAGTTCTTCTTTTTTGATTCATGATTGCTCTCCTTTACCAACTCTAAATTATTATCATTTCCATAAGCACGACGTTTATCGACCCGTCCATCAGTCATGATTTACATCCCTCAGTCTCTCCACTACACACAGACAGTTTCCCTTGTCTTCCTCCAGCATGAATAATCTCACTCAGCTTCTCATTTCACCAGCACCAAACCACAGACTACCACTGCCAACTTTCCATGCATAATCTACCATCATCTTCATAATCACTTGTCTTCACTCTAGAAAACTGGCAGAAAACTATCTCTCCTCTCTATTATACATTTTATGTTATTACTTATGCATGATGACTGATTATGGGTCTTCATCTCAAAATTCCCTACCCAATCTTGTAATGAACATTTATCCCTAATATCTCATTCTCATCTCTCACAATTCACATGAAAACTTTTTTCTCCGTTTTTTCTATCTCAACTAATCATTGAGCTGATCCTTAGTTTTTTATTTATTATTGTCCCACAATGGTAACAATTCACCTCAGTATTTCTCCCCTTTTCAGCATTTCAGCATTTGCCCTTTCAACGAATAGATTAGAACGAGAGTTGAGAATCCAACGGCTTTCCTTCCAAAATGACAGCAGTGATGGGATGGGAATACTTATTCTACGTAAACCCAAACCCTTTTTATCATATGATTTCCATAATACTGTGTAAACCTCGTCCAATCATCCCAATACTCGTAAATCCATTCAGCATAAAATACCTAATAATAAAGAGAAGAAAAATATTATGCGTTCATCTTCTTGTGATATGAACTGCTGATGTAGATCGAAACCTTATATTATATTTTATCCCCTAGAATCTAAAACATGGTCGTCTGGTCAATGCAGTTATGCATACTTGTTTAGCCCTATATGGTCCATCCTTCATGGTTTTTATTCAACAAGATTGCTAATCCATCCATCCCCTCGTCTATATCCCCCTGTCCATCCAAGTCAACCTTCTCAGATGACGAGGATACGGGGAAAGAGAGAGATGTTCTAAGAGATTCAATGTTGAATAATGCTGAATATAATGAAATGCTTATTTTAGTGGAAGATATGCGAGGGAATGGCTACTCAGGCAATCCATTGAATGAGATGAGGAGATGAGATGCAAAGAAAGCAAGCAAAGGCTCTTTTCTCAATACGAAGAAAACTAATCCTGAGAATCCTAAACTACTTTTCCATGTTTCATGGTCAGTCTGAAGGAAACTCTGTGAGTCGTTGTCTTGCCAAATCCTGAGGTCGTAGAAACTCAAAGATAGAGACTTGGACGTGTACACATACTCCTTAAATATAAATATATGAGTTAGCTAGATATATATCGGTGTTTTCTCTTCCCTAGACCTCTCTAGGTCTGTGATGGTTGATGGTTGATGTCGGTAGTTGGTGGTGGCGGATGCATTTGTGCACATTGGCTTGTTTCCATCACTTGGTGTGTGCAGAATACTATAGGAATACCTCATGGTCTTGGGAATGATCCCTCTTTCCTCAGATTATATACGAGGACGAGTTCAGTGTGTCTCTCTATAGTGTAGTTGGAAATAAGGGAAACGGCTCTTTGTCCATTACTGGACACTAAGAAGTAGGAAAACCTCCGTGGTGAATAGGATCTCCTCGCACTTTGAATGGTCCTCTCTCTCCTCTCTCGTTCCGTGCATAAAGAAATGAGCTTTCTCCAACTCTTGGAACATCCAAAGGCCCAAAATAATGGTAATGTTGAATAGGATCGGTAGTAGTGTGTAGTAGTAGTCATTGGTCGCGGTGGTGATAGATCCGTTTCCCTTGATTCTTCACCCTGTACATTGAGAAGTAGATGGTCGGAGGAGGATAAGTAAGCATTAGGCTGAGCAGGAGAGGATAATAATGCTTACTAAGATGGAATAAGAAACACGATTTTGGGGCATAAAAAGCAAACTGAATACAATAGAGAAAGCTACGAGTTGTATCTTCTTATTTTGTATTTTATACTAAAGAACCTTCCCATCCTTTCTTACAATGGGGAGTCTGGACGGCATGACAATATATTCTGAAAGGACTAGGAGTTTTCCATTTTGTGGTTGGAAGGACTGCATAGTTGGCATAAACTTGTTGTAGAGAAAGTAAGAAATTTACTTGGAAGATGAGGATCTGATCTGTTAAGCTGTTCACTGGAATTAGACTTATTCCCGATCGATTTTTCCGGGACTTTGATGATCTATGGGTTGTGATGTAGAGTTTTTACCGCCTAATACATTCTACTGCATTCCGTATAGAGTAGTGATGGAGAGTACATGTGTGGACATATACAACCTCGGATGAATGGGCTTAGGCAAATATTCGATCTTTCCCAACTGGAACTACAAACAGTTTTGGAAGAGAAGGCACAAGAGTGTCGGGGAAAAAAATATTCATCCATTCCTGTTTTGGCCGACGGGAATCTGTAATTCCTTCTGCGCATTTTAGGAAAAGTTATTTACTCTTGTGTAGTTAGAAGGCCTTAGTCATCCAGTAATTCCAGTTGGTTTTCGTAATTTAGCTTCCAATGTAGAATCTAGATGAAATAAATGGACACCCATTATAATCCTTATGTTTTCTAGCCCAACTTCTAATGTAGAAATATCAAGCCTGGCTGATTTCCTATGTTTGACGTTGTGCAGCAGAGTTGGGGAAGTAAAGTACTAATTAAGTTACCCGATAGACCAATATGTTTAGTTATATTACTCAGCCGAGTGAGGTGATATATCGTATTATTTTTATGGCTGTCATATTTTTTATTAATACAAAAGAAAGAAATATTGCTGGCTTAGCTTCGGTGATTTCAGATGGGTAATTAACGGCAAAAATGGTAGGTTTGAGACTGAGGACAGGTGGGCTTCTGGTTATTATTAATCATAGAGACTATTTCTAATTGCATGGGATTCTTAGTAGTCTTCATGCAGACTTGCAGACAGTACGCTTATTGGGATTCTTTAATTTGTTTTTACAAAAGAATCCAATTTCATATGGAATGCAGAAAATATAATTTATTAATTCAATAATGATTGGAATGAATTTTAAAGTTTATTTGTGAGAAAGTAACGGTCAAAAAATTACTTTTGTAAACTGCCGATCATAAATATTTTTTATTTGAAATAATACGCTACTTTCCTGCGAACAACAATAATAGGTCAGGTTTTTGATGGAATGAATAGATATAGTAATTTCCACCACTACACACTACAAACTAATGAATGAAGCATGCATTGATGCTATCACATCCTGAAACCATATTTAATTAACAGGTACAACTACAATCTACAAGTAAAACGCGTGGCATGCATAAGGACTTTCGTGTATAATCAGTTTAATGAGACAACACGTAAAATGATCAACTCACCATACATCCTTCATACTTTAGTATTTTATGAATTCTATCAATTGAAAATAATACTCAAAAATTCAACATCACGATTGAATTTAACTCTCAAGCTTGATTCCACATACCGTCCTCCACGATGAAAAAACATAAACGACATGAAATTAAACATGCACAGAGACTCACACAAGTTGAATGTTCAGTTGTGAAAAGTATAAAAAAACACACAGAAAGGTCGATAGCACATATGATAGTCTATTCAAAGTAGGTAGGTATATGCAAAGCGTATAAAAAAGAGTTGAATCGAATCAATAGGCTATAAAATATAAAAGGAGCATAAAAAACTGTAACTGCGCCGAAGGTTGATAAAAAACGGGGAAAGCCAATAGGATCTACGACTTTAAAGTGGAGGAACTAAACGAAGAGCTCCAAGATCGATATGTAAATCCACCCTTTTTTGCATACAGAACACCTTTAGAGGCGCAAGTTTAGAGCTTGGACTCCGCCTACGGAAAACCGCAAGCCGAAGCGAAATCCGACTCACGAACTCAAAGTCTATTTTTTTATAACTCAATACGAATCTCTCCTCAAGATATACGATACCCACCATACCAGATATAAAACGCAGACCAGACGTACGAACACACACTCCGTTTTTTTTATATGTACGGGCATTATATTTCGGATGGAGAGTGGAGAGCCTTTAAATGGATTTAAAGCTCTGTGGTAGATTGGTAGTTGTTAGTGCTCACTGTATTTCCGTCTCCTGTCAGTTAGCTCCAGCTCCTACTATATTCAATGCTCAGGGAGTGTTTTTTTGTTCCGATTAAATTGATATGCAATGAGCTTCTGCCATCCTCATGCCACACGGGATAAAAGTATAAAAGGGTTAGTAAACTAAAAGAGGTAGTCACAAAAAATACTCGATGAGCCTCAATGAGTACAGAGACCTAAGAATGATCTGTTCCTAAATGTTAAGGAGTACACACAAGGGTTTGTAAGCGTTAGTTGAGCATTGAGCTGGGTGCACGTGAGCTCAGTCAACTCCCCGTACTTATGTCCTCACTGAGTCCTCATCACATTATAAACATATCAATAATCTTTTTTTAAGACTTGACTATTGATGAATCTATGAAATAGACAAACATAGGGACTGCCTCCTTCATCATACTTTATTCTCCCTTGTATGTTAATATATTGATATTATTATCATCTATCATCTCTCCTCCCGGCTATTTCTTATAGCTGCTTATGAGAGATTTCGGATTCTAGAATGGAGAGCATGGTTTACAGGGATGACTCGATAGTCGATAGAATTGAAAACAAACCCCTTTGACTTGTGTGGAGGTTTTTTTCTCTCTATTGAGGGCCGGCTGCTCTTGAAAGCACTTTTAAAAGAATGTTTTGATTGATAAGATACACTCAAGTGCAGTTTAGAGTTTAGGCTGTGAGGATATTATGATCCAAACTCTCCTCCTGGTTTCATTTATTGCAGAGACTGCAAGTTTGTAGTCTCAGTATGGATAGAGGCTCTGATGGTCAGCAAGACTCCGAATTGTTTGTGATAGAGGGATTCCAGTGCACTTGAAATGAAAAGCGAATTTCGGAGATTGAAATTGAAATGGGTCGGAATCGGTGCCTTTTCAAACGGAGATAGAATGGGAAGGAAATTGGAAATGGCGCACTTTGATCATAAACATTAGTTTATAGATTTCTAGGGAAAACATTGCATATATTCGATTTATCCTCCCTTCGTGGAATCATTGGCAGGTAGGGTCATTCTCCTTACAGAAGAGGCTATATTACCAACTACGAAAGAAAGGGTTGGGTGATATAGTACATATGTATAATATATATGTGTATGTATAAATATATGCGAGATGTTGGATGTGAGGTAATAACCTAATGCTATGTAATTGCTCCACACTCACTTGGAAAAGCTCCGGCTTCAGCTCCAACTTGGAGTCATGAAATCCAGAAAAGAGAAGAAAAATCAATTCCGACCCGTTTATGCTCTATAAAGAGAATCAGTTTTGGATAAGTATGAGGGCCAATCTCCCCATACGGTCCATTTCATCGGTAAATCCAGGATTCTTGCATTTTTTTTCTCTCCAAGCATCCAGCAAGTAGTTTCCATATAGTTGAGAATCGGAATAAAAATGACTCCAGAGTTCTCAACGACTGTTCGAAGGAACAGTTGAATCATGGATATGTTGAATGTGATTTGAGAACAAGGGTGACTCGGCTATATAATATAATCTAACAGAGACTTATTCGCATATAGGATTGAGGATTGACAACAACACTTACTTACCCTGACTTATGTCCAGTATTAGAGCAGAAGGAAATTGCGGTGGCCAATGAAACGATGGACCATTTTTTGCCTAAAAGCACCCCGTCACTTCCAGATGCTACGTCAGAAGATTTTTGCAATATTTTCTTACAAATGCTTTAGCCCATTAGTCACGGAATGTATAAAGAGTAGAGGAGAAAAGGTGATTTCGAAGAGAATATTGTTATCTGTATTTCTCTTATAACTCGCCTAAATGTGTTGAGAAATAACTTTTCTTATCTCTGAACAGGAAAAAACAGTTTATGATATTTTTTATTCAGACTTCTTAGTATGCATTTTTTAACCCTAAAAAACATCTAAATTCATTCCCAGTTCAAAGTATTGAGAAATCCCTCTGATTTGTGATTTCTATCTATTAATAGATTTGAAAGTACGCGTAATCCATGTTGACATTGATATCTAATAAAGTACATAAACTGTTTTCCTTACATATTTCCGAAATTCGGATTGATATTAACCCCGGAAGGGATTTTGTCCCATTTCATAATATCTCTCATATAACAATTTCCGGGAGGCTCTTCCTCTAACATCCGTCAAACAAGCTGTCCACCACCTACAAGATATACTAAGCCCTGTGAGATATAAAATACTAAGAATATAAAATAAGACTTGAGTGCAACAAATATTTTGTAATACTTGTTACTAGTCTTACTCAAACTTCCCCATAGATCCTCTACATTTTTATTCATACAATGGATGTATACTTAAGTTTAGGCAAGAGTCCATGATTTCTTATATTTTTTTTAGTCTCTTGTGTCCACACTGGGGACTTTGATTCATTCTCGAATATGTGCTTACGCTGCTCCCTAGTTTTTCATAAAATATAATAATATTTCAAGATTTTCATTTTTTTCATAATGCGTATAAAAAAGTCCAGAGTTTTGTCAACACCCTAGAGCCCTTTGTGCTACAAACTATCAACAATGTGGTGGCATGCCCCATCATTTTTTTTCTAAATTGCTCCATATAAAATAAATACTGGGCTCTGGTACCGTTGAAATATGTAATATATGTAACAAATTGCCGCATCACAATAGAAAAAACAATTTTCTTTTTCTCTCTCTCTCTTTCTCTCTCACGCATTTCTCAAGTGAATGTTGAATCGTTGAATGTTATTCAATTTCCCTTCTATCTATATCCCTTTCCCTATAAAAATACATTTAAGACGACGCAAGGAAAAAAATGAAATCATCCCATACATTCACAAGCAATAAATAATTCAAAATTCCTTCCAAGAGGTAGAATCAATTCTACTGGACTTTATGTAAGCACCAGGGTGGGTTTTAGAAATATGCTGTTCGGGGAAATTTCGAATTATTCTTCACTAATACATTCATGACATGATTTTTTGGGGCAGTTTTTCGAGTTTTTGGGCAAGGTATTGGAATTGAAAATTGGGGGAGAATAGGGAACATAATAGCTGGGCCTGATAATATACTTGAACTTGTTATATTTGAAACACATGCAATAATATATTATATAATCTTTTCCGCAAGTTCTACAGCAACTCGTACCTGTCTGTCGCCTGTGCATACTTATTATTTTATTTGTCCTTTTTCTTCTTTCTCTGGTTTATTTCAATTTTGTATGTGTGTGAGTAGATTCATTATTATTCCTCTGCCCACATTGTCTACAGTAGTGTCTACACTCTTTTCCCGACGGGTAGACATGTTGAGCATAGCACATGTGGGCTATACATGCATGCACATATGTATTATGTTATGAATTACTGAATTTCGAATTACTAGCACTGGGCTCCTTTTGTTGTACAATTGTATTATTTGTTTTGTATTTCTGCTGAGAAGTTGTCATGCAATGTGGCATGCGAGTCTATGCTGGAGTACACACATGTACAACTATGTATGGCAAGGAAAAGGACTCCCAATTTGAGTTCCTTGCGAGGAAAAATTGGTTTTTTACCTCTCATTTTTCATACAAATATGAAAAATACGAATATAAAAGCGAGCGAGGACAATGTTCAATCTTGTATAATAATACAAACATGGACTAGCTAATGTAGTTTGAAATGAAAGGGATTTTTAGTTTAAAAAATTGTACATAAGTGACCAATGTGATGTAAATATTTAACAAGTTTGGCCAAAAAACAAATTATGTCCGGTAGTCTACTATAGGCTTGTGGGTTACTCATTTATTATGTGTGGTCTAGTCTCTTTTTTTAATCATAACCTTTTCTTTAATTTGGCTTTTATTTCCTAATGCAGAGGCAAATTTGGGGAAACAATTGTTCAAAGTTAAAGAAAAGTTTGTAAGAAAAGTTATCATTGGTAAAACATAACACAAAGGTAGCTTTACCCAGTCCAGGGCTAGAAAATGAAAGATTTAATTATGTACGAATTCTCAAGCCCATATCGGAAACAGAAAATATGTTTTATGTTTTTCTAACAGCAGGGTAGAATTATTGAATTTGAAAAAAATGCAGGTGTCACTTGTAAAGTCTTAGCCTGTAGATTAGTATTAATTCATTACTGTCGAAAAGTAGGCACCGGAGAGGTTTCTCTCATGTTCGGTCAGAATTTAGAAGCCTAAAACTAAATTTAAGCACCTTGGATGAAAAGGGTATTATTTACATATCTAGCTAGACATCTAGACTAAATGCTTGGGATAGTCTGTACATGATCGGCCACGGGTGGCAGGGGGTATTACCTTTCAGCATAACAATGCGTATCAACTTAGAAAATAAAGGAATCGAAGGTAAATTAAATAGGAACGATAAATATTTTATTTATTATGCACATGTCCCTTCAAGTAAAATCTAATCTAACTACCCAAAACTTTATTTTATCCCACTTCCATATCATCTCAAGCTTACACTTTCAATATTGCTTTGTAGCATATAAAAAAACCGAGTAGAATTACTGAGTGCAGTGACACACCAAAAATTTTCCTTGGTGAAAAGAAACATATTTATCCTTTAAAAAATAGGATAGAAGTTACTATATTATTTGATTGCCGTGTTTCCGGTATCCATAATGTTTAACTGTGTGGAGTTGTCCTAGTAGTTGAATACAGTAGTGTAGTGTCCCATGGTGTCTACTTTACTCATATTTATCTCTAAAGTAGACTCCCTATGTGTACTAACAAACTGAAATGTGCATTAAGACCATTACCGATTCGGATTCGCTTCCATCTTTTCTCATCATGCAGTCAGTTTCCCAGGCTCATACAGCCTTTCCATTCCCTTCGACTTAATTCCATATTTATGGACATCCATCCTGGCTTTAATTCGAATTACGAATGTCTTGCTGGGAGAGGCAAGTGATACATCAGGATCATTATTATTTATTATTAATACTATATTCTCCCAAGTTTATGGAATTAATGATCTCTGAAATAATAGTATTCTACCCTGCTCTATCTGTATATGATGAGTCCTGACTTCATGGGCCGACTGCCATTCATTATCATCAACCATTGCTCAATATCAGCTCAACCCGTTCATTCATTTATCTTGATGATGAAGATGGCGAGGGTTCTATTTTGGCTCGCCCGTGCCAAAGGCACAAAGGACACATTTTATTCAATCAGAGTTGAATGTAAGTGCCTTCTATATTGAAAAAAATATAGATGGATCGATCGTGGAGGACATTCATGCTCGTACCTTTTGTCCTTTGGTGTATGGACTACATGGAGTTATTTTTTACATTAACACACAGCCCCTTTAATTCACGCTTAATTATCGTGACTATGAAATAAAGGGTTAGCACGAGGCAAACCAAAACTAAAGAACTGAGCTAGGTTGAGAGTTGATCTAAATTCTGATTTTCCCGTTCACTCTATAAAGGATGTCGGCCTTTTAGTTTGATTTTGAATTTCATGCCAATGAGACTCATCAATCACCTCATTAAAGGCTCGGGACTGAGGAAAAAGCTAACGGAAATTTTGGTAATAAATTGTGCTTTTATTAGAAAAATATTCGAGGTGAAAATAAATGTAAAAAGCTTTTGATTCATTGTATTAAAAGCGAATTTGAAATGGGTATTTTTTTTGTAAATGGCCGTAATTTTGGAATTACGGATTCCTATTTGAAGGTTGAAGGAAGCGGATTCAATTTATTCGATGATATCCGATGGTATTAATAAGTGTGAAAAAATATCGATACTTATCCCAGCTACAATTGAACATCTTGTTCGTTGGTTTTTTTAGTATAAATCCGCGTGTGCTATACTTCCGCCTAGTTCAACCTTATAGAAAGCAGAGGAGGCAATAATATTACTATTTTATGATATATGATACCACGGGTGTATTACACGAGTGGCGGCATTGTAATTGGGATTTTTTACGAGTCTTCTTACCCCTTTGACAGTGAATAAAGCACCCCTTTGACTCCGCCTTGGCAATATTTTATATCTCGTTACACGTCCACTTTATAGTCTTGACTACATCAGTCAGGTCAGGGTGTCAGACCCATTATATTCAACACAATTACCCAGAGATATACACACACGGATCTATATTGATTCTTATGGGAAGTTTTCAATTTTCACTTTTCTTCCGCTGAATTTATTTATGGAGGATTTCATTATACAATCCACGTCATGCCCATACGTCCATACGTACCTTTATAAACTGAAATTTACAATGGCCAGAATATTCCATTATTACTCCCATGTCGAACCTCTCCCACTTACTTTCTTCCAGAGAGAGCTTTCTCTAGTAAAAACATGAGGAGTGTTCGGATTGAGTATGGCATACCATGGCATTGGCCTCAAGATTTAAGGTGTTTGTGAAACATATTGAGAATACATAAAGGCAGAGGGTACTTTTTCCGAAAAAAGTAAGTGGAAAAATTTATCCTCCATCCTATTGCTATTTCTGAATTATGATGACTTCCATTATTATTGTCACCTAGACCCTATAGTAGCACCTACCTATATGGGATATTAATATAGGCAGAGGCACTTTACCTACCAAGTGCTGGGACACTGAGTTTGGATTTGGCAGTCTAAATCGAACAGAATGACCATTTCCACATTTCCACTTCCATTCTTGTGATAGCGATTAGTTTCTTTCGTTCCTTCTCTTGCTTCTTCCAGCGCGTATTCGTATGGGAAGTGGATGATAATAATATATCTTCCTAATGGTATTTCAAGAGTCGAGCATACATACATATGGGTGAATGGAATCAAAAGTGGGATGGAATACATTTCTTTTGAGAGAGGCGAGGAGAGAGTGGACATTTGATGAAAGCCTAGGGAGCCGAGAAAGCTAAATTCACTCAACAAGAATTGTCCGTCAGTCACTGAGATGTGAAAGAAGGAGAGTTGACCAAGACGACTGACTGAGTGGTCAAAGTTTCTGGTGGTGGATCGGGATTCCAGATTTTTTGAATTCCCTTCCGTCCAAGTCCTCACTTCCTTGACATTCAATATTATGGAGAGGAGTTAGAGCAAGTTTTTCAGTTTGACACAACTTAAGTCGTCCTTGTAGATTCTTCAATTGAAGTAGAGTATTTTTTTCATGGAGAAAATAGTAGTAGAAACTATATGGGTGGGTGTGTGTGGAGTTTCCACCTTTTTGAACTCAAAATATATTATGACGGCTTCACACCAAAATAAAAACAAGTAGGGATCCGATTTTGGTTGAATGCAAGATAAAATATAGAATGTACCTATGAGAATAAATTCTATAAAATCAATACTAGAAACTTTTATACTAATATCTTTACACTTTGTTGCAGGTCTATTCAAATTTTAAAAGGAACTACAAAATATCAAAAGCGTTAAGTGTTATAGTAATTGTAGGACAAATTATGCTCCATTAGTGAGTCTTCCTTCCTGTATAAAAAAAATTTGACGACAGGACCGTTATTACATTTACCTTATACTTTACGATACTATTTGACTACAACTGTCATGCCACTTCTTCATCCATCATGATGGGATATCCACCCTCACTGATGTTCAGAGTGTTTTCCTAAATTTTGAACTCCCGAATGTCACGCTATGTCTAGAAATGAGGGCTTCTATACGGGAAGATGCGTTTGTGTGATACTGTTATTATTAAAGTGCATCATTCCTAGAATATACGAAGGTAGCACTAAAGTGTCAGAATGCTTAGTCGAGCAGAAGGTAAACAATAACTGTACATTGGTCTTAAGTCTAGAGGTGAATTTATATATATTTGAACATTTTGAGAGTGATAAAGCAAAATTGTATTTAATAAGCATGACCTGACAAACTGCACCCTGCTCAAGGAATTTGTATTTTGCTCCTAAAATCTTTACCTGCACTTTTAACCACCACTGACAATATATTTTACCATCAACGATCACCCCTAGCTGACATGGCAGTTCATACACCTACAAAGAAATCAAAATAATAAAGAAACTTGCACTATCATCATCCTCATCATCATCTTATGGTGTGTGGAGGGTTTACGTTAAGCTCTCTTTTATAAACGCCGTTTTCCATTCCTATCGTCATATCATACACCCTGCTTTAGTTATGCTACCCAAGAAACATATTTTATGTACTGGTGACTGTATAATGTATTTTCCTCATAGTCAATTTATTACACAACATGTGCAATTTCAATGGTCCTGACATTCCAACCGGATTTAGGAGCATTTCTCTACTATTATTATTGTTATCTTTATTATTATGCGCATAAGATGCGAAGGGTCCCTTATTGAATTCTGGATTGAAGTTTCAAGGTAGCCTCAGTTCTTAGACGTATCCAAAGATTTCCCTGTATTTCTTACCAAATAATAGACCCGTTTACAAGTTTAAAAGTTTGAATCATACTTTGCAGCTTGTCATAGACGAGTTAAGAAATAAGTAAGAACGACACAGTCGACTTAACCTCTTATCTCCAACTTCTCTTTGATGTCCTGCAAGTTTTTTCTCACTGGGAAGACAGGGATTGAGGGAAAAGCCGAGAGAGAGATTAAAAAGTAGGGCTGGAGAATTTAGAAGCTCGAATGGTAAATTTAAGTTAAGTAGATAAAAGGAGTTTGAAAGGATGGAAATTTCTGTCGACAGAATCCAGTAGGTTTGGCAGTCGAGCCGAGGGAATCTTCACACTTGGTCTTTTAATTAACTATTTTATTGGAAAGTGGATGTTGAAGTGGACTTTAGGGGCTTTGTCTTCTAGTCTTTTTCATCCTTTAGTTCCTACTTTCTTCCCAGCTTCATCCTTATTTCCAGAGGCATTTATACCCATTACTCTACACTCAACGCTCAAATACCCCCGTCACCCGTGGAATAAATGTTCAAATTCTACGGATGTAAAACCAGACATACACATAGCCCTGAGCCTCGACCCAACCTGAGCGTTCCCTTCAGCCAAACTCCAAAGTCCAGATTTTTGTATTCTATAGATTGGATAGGTTCGTAGAGTATTAAAGAGATAAGAGTTCTCTCCTCTACAATCCGGAATCCAGATTTAGTCCTGATGGCATCTCTGTATTAGCACACACTACAAACTGATGATAGGATGATGACCGACACGAATAAGAATGCCCAAGAAGATATAGATAGTGACAAAATTGGAATATGTATCTTCTCGTCTCTTAAAAGGAGGGTTAAGTCCATCTCCAAAGTATGGGAGAGGACAGGGTGGTGGCTGGCGGAGCTGGTGCTTTTATATAATAAAAGAATCTCTGATGAAAACATCGGAATGAAAAGATCTGACTAGAGTAAGTGGGAATGGAATGGATGGACTTGTGAGAAGTAAGATGATGGCAAAGACAAGTGAAGATGATAGGGACTTGTACTTTGAAGGTATTGCCTGAAAATAGTATACCATACATTAACTTCTATCTATACATATATACATACATATATCGCTCGCATTCTATACTTCAAGCAGAGCTGGACAAGTGAATTGCATTGTGCATGAGCGTCTCTTTGGATTAGAAAAGCTGATGATGGAGGATGAGAGAAACTCGGCTGGTGAGAAAAGTAAGGAAGAAAGTGTGTGTATATGTGGAAAGGAGAGTTTTTTTCGCACAAGCCGAGACTCCATAGACTCCCTTTATGATGAACTCTATATATAAGTGTCCAAGTGTCGAATATAATTAAAGCCGAGGAGAGAAGAGCCCAAAAGCTTTCTCTAACCATTTTTGTCCAACTCCCTTCCACTCTTATAGTTTCCCACTCCTACTTTGACTACCATACACACACACACACACTTTCTTTATAAGTATAAATATTCATTCTCTACTTAGAGTAGCATGTAGTAGTGCTCCTGTGGTCATTCCGAAGATCAGAGAAAGAGAGAGGAGAGAGAGAAAGAAGCTAGAACTCGTATATGTAGATATAGATATATATTTGAGAGACGAAAGTGTGCGAGCGATGCTTTCTTACGGACATCGGATTCGGAGAGTAGTCAATCGATAGGGGGAGGTCAATTGACTCACATCACTCCGAAAAAAGGGAAAAAGGGAACCCGACTTTACTTTACCTAAAAATGGAAATCTTCACCGTCCCCTAGTCCATTATTCCCTAGTTGTGTGCAAAATCATTCCCTTATTATACCATCAACTTCATCCCGGTCAGCACATCACCTTTAACTGTACCTAGAATTAAACTTGGAAATAATCATGAAATTTAGATAGCATTTCTAAAACTGGTGGTAGCCAGTTTATTTAATTGAGGGCATAGTTTGATGAGCGTACTTATTCCAATCGTCCTGTATGTATAATTGGCAGAAGAAGTAATTATTTTCACGTTCAGCAGATGCTATTAAGACAAAGTTTTTGAGAGTAAGGAAATGAGTGAATGTTTAATGAAAGCTTTCATCAAGACGGAGAGAGGTTTGAACGATTTCCAAAGCAACTCTCCTAGTGTGTCCTACCAATTGGCTTGGATTAGGAGAGGGTGCATATTTTCAGGTACTTTGCCTCATGTCATTCACATGCCTGGCAGACGCGGAAGTTTTCCCCGAATTCTCATTTCTGTCGGCAAATAGTTCCTGCCACCTAATATTATATTGTTAGCATGAACACACAGAGTAGATATAGCCAGTGTCTAGTGTGTGGAGGGAAATCTAATCTTCTTGTGCAGAGTCGAAAAAGTCTAGACCATGGACGACCCAGCAAAGACTTTGGTACTAACCAAATCGAATGTATTTGCTTATGAATGGCAGAAAGGGAACAGAAATAATTTCATCATATTCTAATGAAATACTTGTCCAATTTCCTTCATCATCTCCCCTTCTTGATTATAGTGAGGCAACCACCCTCCAGTAATTTACATTAGCTTGTCTCTCTCTAGATTGTGTGGGATTGTTTCTGTCGGAGGGTAAGAAACGCTTGGGAGAAATGAGAAAATACTATTATTTCGGATGACATAATCATGCAAATATTTCTTATTTAATAATACTCACCTAATGATGAGTAAGGAGCCGTGAGGTTGATTCTGATCTGGTTTGGCAAGTATGCATAGGAAATTGCTTATTTACTCCAACAGACTCCAAACCTGGAAGGTTCACATGGAATTCACGGGATTTTTTTCTCATAGTAATCATCAACTCAACAGACTGGCGACTACTCCCCGGCACCAAACCAACTTTTAGAGCCTCGTATGCAAGTGCGTATGTATGTACAAGTTATGACTTCATAAAATTGATGCATTTTCTCAAGTAGATAGAATCCTCTTTCTCACAATCACTTATTCCAATTTGTAAGCTATGTAGGTTAATCTAACCCTTGAATAATCACTAGTCTCGTGGTCTTAAAAAAATTCTCCTCAAGAGACTCAAGTTTTAGACTTGGAGTTTTCATGGACTGTGCCGCTTCTGGTCCTTGTAAGAAACTTACACGAAGGGTCGAGGAAGGGTCTAACCCTTGCGATTTTTTTGCTTGAATTACCGACTTGCCAAACTTTTTGTGAGTAGTTTTTTATTTCTTCCAAGACGGAAAAAGGATGATCACTCAGCTAACTTCCAGCTTGAATATAATTGATATTCATATGAGTACAGGTCGACACAAAATTCAGTATTATGAGAACAAAGAAGGTAGGAATACACAATATCCAGATAGCATGATCTGTCAGTTTGAAAAGGTTGGGGAGATGGTTAGTGTAATGCAATACGAAGTATCTGTGCATATAGAAGGTACTTTTGGTATAGTTTATGGGGATGTTAAGTAAGAAGAGACCTTCAGGGCCATTTCGGCCAGGAAACGAAAAAAGGAAATTGAAGGGTCGGGCAGGTCCTGGGCTGCTGAAATATGATTTGAGGGTAAATATGCATAGTTGGGACGTCTGGGAGTAATTTACGATTTCTAGGAAAATGGGATGAGATGATGAGGGTCCAGAATCCAGAAAAGTCGGTCTTGCACAAGTTTCTACTTTATGGAGATTCCCTTCTTTCTCAATTCTGCTTTTATTATTTTGTCATGTTGTTCACTTGGCCCACTCCAGCTATGAAAATTCCCTCTCTACAAATCCTACACATAATACGATCCCTTCGTTCAGTCCTAAATTGTAAGTATGGGAATAAGTAATCTCCAAAAAAACATGCCATCCCATCATCATAATATCTAGAAGGCAGTAGCCGTGATCATTACAGCATTAGAAGAATATGCAATCTTTTTTGGAAGGGAAGAATGTGACTGACTAGGGGAGATTTGAAACTTATTTACAAATTATAAAAACTGCTATAATTTAGATCGCGGCATGTCGTAACTCGCAATGATTATTACTATTACAATTTTTACCAAGAAAATACATAAAAATTAAGTCGTTTAAGCGGAGCTGTTTGTTCTCAAATGTTCGGTAGTACGATTTTAACCTCGTTTCTCAGCTTGCATGTATAGCTATACAAACGAGCAAGGGTAAAGTTGTTTGGGCTATAATAATTTTCAATTTAATACAAGAGAGCAGTTTTCCTCAAGTTTAGGAAAATATTTTTATTACAAATAGAACCCAAGTTGAAATTGAATATGATAAGTGGGGCGTTCTTCTTCAGAGGGGATGAAAAAAAAGCTTCTAGATCCTAGATTGACTCAATCCGGCTTGGTTTGTCGATATTTGGATAGTTTGAGAATATTTGCTTGCATTAGCGGATGACTGCTCGTTCATGTCCAATGTAATGATGATGTATGTATGTCGAATCTGCTGTTTGTAAGCAGCCGAGATCAGTCCCGTGATGGAATACGAAAAGGGCAAGATAGTAATTTCTTCTCAGTATTCTTTCAGGATTCTCTCAAGCTTAGCCAGTAGAAACAAAAAGGGCCCATATTTGCATTGCTGGATGATTTGCATGAAACTACTTTGTAAGCTAGCCCTGCAAACTACCGAACCGGAGGCAGCGGAGGGGATTGTTGTTTACACTAGGAGAAAGGAATGACCGCTCTATTATACTTTTTCGAGGGTGGAAGAAATAGTTAGAGAGCCAGAGCGTCGGAACCCGCAGAAAGAATTGAATCCCTCAAAGATGACAATGTTTTATGCATTTTCTTCTCTTTTTTCAATAAGAAAACCTTTCAAACTCTTTCAATCCTGAATTTGTTGGAAGAATTGCATGAATCTGGACCTCATCCTCCTTACACAAACAAGAATCGAGTCCGGCAGTCCTTTAAACCAGTATTTTTAACCGAGCTTCTACTTCACATTCCAAATCATACATAGGCAGATAGGCTAAGTTCCCAGCTTCAAGTTAAATGTATTCACCCTCAGAAACTACTCAAAATCTTTTTTCCAATTCAGATTATCAGCACTCGTTTCGTTTCAGTTGCTCAATCACAAGCTCAATGGGTCCACCTCGACTGTAGAAACATCACAGGCCTAGGCACTATGCTTATGTGTACAACATGTACATTTAGAATTTGGGGTAAAGAACCTCGATGGGATTTAGAAGGGACATTTTACCCGTTTTTATATAGAAACAAGGAATACGGGCTTCCTTATTATGTTTGAGGAATTCCACGTTCTAAGCAAAGGAAATCAAGACCAGAGAATTTGAGTGATTGTCTGCATTGGATTCTCTGTGCCCTTTTGGACATGAGGAAACTGAACCTGCATTTTAAACAAATTTTTTTTACTTCATTTCTCTTCTCAGGGTCTCCTCAAGAGTTATTTGATATTTGCTTAAGTGTTAAAGGTTTTTCGTATTTTATACACAAAAATGAAGAAAAAAGATCTCATGGATCGTTTCATGTTTCACTTTCACTCAAATACAGAAGCTAGGATTCTTTTTATTTCCCATCACACATTAGTGAACATTTAACCACCTGATTTTATTTCATATTAGTAAATACCGTGTGAAATGATCAAACTCAGAATAAAAACATGGCTGCAACATTAGCAATCAATAGGAGGAATCGTATGTATAATTTTTAATGAAAAAAAAGGATATCACTGCTCGAATAAATTTATTCAACCCTAGTTCCATTCCTATAAGCTGGGCTAGAATTTTTTATGCATAAATAAATAGTCAAAATAGTCTTCAATAGTCACCTGGCTTTGTATGCATACACGTTCGTCAAGTCTCAAAAAGGTATAAGAAAGGGTTAGCCTACAAGATATTATAGCTCTGAATAAATTTATAGTTTGAAAAGAATTTCATTAGTATTTTCTATGTACAAGAGATTGGCACATAGTGGCTTGAATTCTGAATAGAAATGAATTGGAAGTTGGTTAAGCAGCCGTTCGGTAAAGCACAAGCCTTTGGTCTCAAATAACTTGAATAATAATCATCATCGTCATCCTTATCCCTATAAAAGCCCCAGTAACAGTTAAAACCAAGCACAAGGATACAGAGGATGTACAATATATTTCAGTCCGTGTTAATCGGAGGGATGCACAAAAAAGGGTTACAATTTTTTATCAGACAAAATCGATTTAAAATAGCCAATCCAGCTATTCTATCTCCAAGGGGTTAGGTTGCTGTTGAAGAACTTAAAAAATATTATAGTATAGTATTCACTTCTATCCTTGGTACTTGTTCCTGTTCTTACGGTATTTTTTACACATCATTCATTGTCCTTATGTATGTCTGCATGTGTGTGTTCGCTCACACTGTACACATACCCTTTGTATATCCCTTTATACCTTCAAATAGATCCTTTAACCCGTTTTTTATAATTTCTAATTCCAACGGGATCACACGCGAGCCATAACCGAGTAGGAATAAAAATTTAAATGGGGCACCCATTCATTCTTACACAGATTGAGAATTGGTGGTCGATGGTGGTACACATGCCTAGCCGTTTGTCTTCGTATGTACTGTGATATGTTATTATACAATGATAAGTATCCTTAAGTTCTCGCTCCCTTCCTTGATCTCATTCCTGTAAGATAATAATAAAGTGAAAAAGGGGTGCAAATTTCTTGAATTCAATTCAGCTGCCAATCTTGTTGAAATTCAACCTACATACATAATATCATCTCATCTAGCCTTTCTACTATAGTCGAGAATCCGAAATCTCCAGTTTGATACGTCCTTGTTACCCTTTTTCATTTTATATGAGAGAAGGAGACTAATAATAATATGTGAGAGAAAAGAAAGAAAAAAATGTATGAAGATTACGATACCTTTACAGCTTTTTAGCTGTCCATCTAAACTAGACTTTTGAGACTGGAGATTCTTTTTTACATTTGGTTTGGTGAACACCTCTTTCTTTGTGTAATTCCTTTACTACAATGGAATGGAAACCTCTTTAACGTCCAAAAATGTTTCTTTCATTTTGTTAATTCTTACTATTATTTTTTTGCCTCTCTTCTGCTTTGCACACGACTTAACCGGCCGAATCAATGATGACTAGGATGAGGGTAATATACTGCTTGGATTTGGATTTCCTATTATAATACATTATCAGGATCGGTTGGAGCTGGTGAGAATAATGGGGATACAATGGAGATGAAATTCTTAACTAAGCATTTGAAATTCCAATGCGTACTATGAGATGTTGATCGTGTCTTTAAATAAGGGTATAAATTTCCTCCCTGTTTTATTCCAGTTCTTTTAGCTGGGTAGACTATATAGCATTATTGTCAATTATA
This sequence comes from Agrenia bidenticulata, assembly GCA_034694785.1. NCBI lineage: Eukaryota > Metazoa > Arthropoda > Collembola > Entomobryomorpha > Isotomidae > Agrenia > Agrenia bidenticulata. The sequence continues at coordinate 29,097 of JAQFYM010000448.1, forward strand.
TTGTGATCAATGAGCACCCAGTCAATCCTTTCGCTTACTCGCTTTTGTATTATATTCGCCTTGCCATTGACATCTCATCAGGAAGCAGGACGGCGGACATGACATGAGAAACCTCAAACGGACGAATGTACATATGTGATCTACTTTCCATTCATTGAAATATATACCAAGAATTGAAAAGTGGAAGGGAGTGAGACAGATTTTTTTTAAATCATTGAAAGTTTGAAAGACTAATCAGAAATCCGGTTCGATGATTCGTTATCGCTCACTCCTTTTAGGATTTTATTTATGCATTGGGTGCTCACCCTGATTGCATAATGGCAGCCAGGATTTTCTAGGAACGGGTTGGGTGGCGCATATGGGATTTGTCATTTTTTTCACAAGACTTGCTCAACATTCAAAAACTATTCAAAGGCTTAGACTCTGAATCTGATTTTTCTCACAGTGGATTTACTTTTTAGCAGTTGACAATTTCTATCGAATTTCAAATGATGGCCCAATCCCAGCCTTAACTTATTTAGAAGCCATATTGGTTCATGAATAGTATTTACATTAACTTAGGCCTGTAATGGCTCTTCAAGTTGGGCAACACATTGAGTTACGGTGGCATATGCGCTAATGAATACTGAGGCAAGTCAGGAGTCAGAAAATGAAAGGGGGAGGAAATTACTCTTTTGATTTGCATTTTAATTCCTTTAAAAACGTTTCATTCGTTTTTTTTCAACTTTTAAAATCCTGCAGTTGAGCTCAATCAATTAGTATTGGAAAGCTGTGATAAAAGTAATAAACATTTGGCAAGTATTTTTTGTCATTTATTCTTCAAGACATGTTTTTGTGTCAGGTTTAGTCATATTTCTGAGGTAAGAAAGGCGAAAAGTCTTGGAAAGTTAATCGAAGCATTAAATGAACATGTCATTAACAGTTGCTGATTTTCCAAGACACTGGCTTTTATTGCGCCTTTATACGTTGACGTGTGTTTTCTACTTACTTGGTCAAAGTAGCAAAGCAGGCACAGGAAGTCTCATTTTTTATAACCCATAATCCCTAATAATAACTTATTGGTCCGAAGTGGCTCACAATACAATAATTTCTTCCCGAAATACATATATCTCACAAACTCTAGACACAGACATACAGTCGAAATGGAAGGAATAAGGATAATAAATTATTGTCTATTATTTAATGATAAACTTTTGCTAATTGCTCTTTCCAAGAATTAATTAAATAAAGTTTGATTAATTATTTACTCCTTCCAAGTCAGTAACTAATTGACTAATAAAGCAAGACTTTTCTCCATTACCTCAGTAAAGCAGCAGCGTCGGAATATTTTGCTTGAAACAGAGAACTCTGTACGAGCAGATATAATTTAAGACTTGAATGTGACATAAAAGCATGTCCCTTGTGCTCCCTTTCGTTCAGCATTTTCTTATTTTTACAGCCTTTTCAGGTCTGCCATCCCTATGCGAGCAGCAAGGTTTTTCCCTTCTTATGCAGAACATTTTATCACAAAAAGTAGCTTTAGAGCCTAGAGGCTTGACTTGTGTGATAGGACTTGGTTGGAAGTTGTTGAGGACAAGTTCAAATAACATGAACATTCAGGACAGGCCCGTAAGATATTTGTCGAATGTGCCCAGATTTCTTTCTCCTTTCTCCTTGAAGTATTGACTATGCATATAAAAGACCTTTGAAGCCATGCAAAGCTGAGATTCGAATTTGAACTGAGAAAACTACCAGCCAGCCATCACCATCCTTATTGACCATAGAGCCACTATCCATGTAGAATGTTGGCTGTTGGAGTTCTTGAAGTGAAAGAGGGGAAAGTACAATGTCCAGTAGCCGGAGAAAAATGTCCCAAGAGACCACTATATTAAGAAATAGAGTCCCTAAAGAGAGCTACATTGTAATACATTTGTATCCCAGCATGTTTTACAATATGAATATATAAGTTTAGTAGTTTAGACTACGCGTACTCTTGACTCTCTGGCTACACAGTTAGAGCTAAGGCCACAAGATATCGGATCCAACTCGGCCAACCAAATTATGGTCCATTTCCCTACGTACATTGAAGAGAGATAGGATTCTAGTCCTGTGGAGGATGACAGTGTATGTGTGTTACAGTGGCACTTGAAAGTAGAAGAGATATATCGGTGGGGCTTTGAAAATCAGTCCCTTTACTGCCTATTCCAACTTTTGAATCTCTTTAATCCTTCCACCAAACTAGAATATATGGATTTATATGGATAGTGGATGGATGCATGGATTCCAGGATAATAATGTAATATGCAATGTGCGCCCTTCCATAGTAATAGGGTTTATTACGAATACGAGTAGCCCAGCCAAGAGTTGAAACTTTTTATCCATTATCCTCCATGGCTCAATAATTCATATTATGCAGAATAATATATCCCTCATGGACATTATTCACATACATTTATACCCCTGTCTCTAATACTACATTTTAGAACATATCAAGGCTCAGATGCATCAATTCTATCCAATTTTCTAGTCTATCCATCTTGATTTAGCAAATCCAATCAAATTACCCCTTTACTCTGATAATTTATACACAAGTTCTTCAATATTAGTCAATCGTACTGCAATGTAATAATAGATACGTATTTCTGGATAATGTATTTCCCAGGCATTCGTCCCACTCAATTTCAGTATAACATTCAAGAATAAAAATAGCAAAATTTCGTAGTTTGATAATTATTCTCGCTAGGAATTTGCATAAACATGAGGAAATTGCATTTGAATGAAAGTCCACGTGAAAAAGAAGAAATAAAATATTACCTAAATACTCATTCCAGATTTAAAAGATCCTAAGCCAGGTGGTAATTTCTTTATTGATTTGCTGAGGTACTGGTGAACTTGATTCCCAAAGGTCCTTCAGAAATTCGGACCATTACGGATTGTAGTAATAAAAACTTCTCAAGAGAAGTGTACTTGTACTTTATAACTACATGGTTTACGGAAACCCCATAGTGTCAACTAGACTAGTGGAACCACCCGTAGAGGCTTTCCGCAAAATTCGTAAAAACCTTTTTATTCTCGTGCCAGCTTCCTTCCGATCTGTTGCTTCCAATCCAACTAAGAGAAAAATCTTTTAACACAGATAAAAAAGTGCAGGGCAGTGCACCACCACTTTCATTTTATACAAAAGATAGATAAATGTATCAGATCAGCCAAGTATCTCTGTGCACATCCCTTATTCACTCGTATAGAATCTGGATGAGAGCATTGCACACTCATATGGAGAAAGATAAAGATGACCCAAACCTCGAAACCACAAAATCCTATCATTGGATGCTAGAAAGAGACCTTGTTCATGATAACTTCATCCTTTAGAAATACTAACTTGGATCTCTTTCCCAATGTTTACTCCTTCAACTTGGGTGAATCCTTACGCCTTTTGTACCCCTCTCTTAATTTGCTACCTCACAATAGAAGGGAAGGTAGGTCACCTCAATCCAGATCCTTTGGTGACTGGTGACAGATCAGTCTTTTTAAATAGAATTTAAATACTAGCTGAGCTGAAGGTGGCTTCCATGAATGGTTTGGTAGCTTTTTGGTTATTGGTAAACCTAATCCGCTGGTCGGAGGTGTATTCATTCATTCAATGCATCATGAGTTGATCAAACTATTCCACAGAATCCTCTGCAGATTCCTTTGTTCCCTACTTCATGTGTACATGTATCAATCAAACCAAAAGCCTTTTGTGACGGTAATATGTCCATAATTCAACTTAACGGGTAATGTCGTCAGCTGCTCAAAGCTTGGGCTAATATACCCGGCCCGGGCTGGCCTCGGACTCTACTGTCACCAAAAAGACCGAACCAACTCATTATATCATTACGTTGCTGGGGATGATGATGTATTGTATCCTAAAATAGATTATAGTTTGATTACAATTACTTACAAGGCAGAGGAGCACTTCCAAGCCGAAACCTCGAAAGTCTGGCTCTCTGAATAGTATCACCCTGCATATGTTTATGTAAGCTATGGTAAAAAAGGGTGACATTGAATTTCATTTAAAATTTAAAAAATAAACTTGCACACATACTTTTATGTCATATTTTCTACCTATTCAAAGCTCTAGCCCACCCGTTAATGTGTTGTATTTCAGTTAGCGTTATCAGAGTAATCCATTACTGTTGACAAGTCCATCGGATGTCTAATGCTCATTGCTTTTTTATGGGTGATGCTCATCACTTTCACTTAGAGGGCTAATGAGTAGGCAGGCATGCGACAGTAGTAATAAAATTAAATGCTAGCGTTTTAGTGCACATTAACTTTTTTCATAAAAAAAACTTCAAACATACCAACCGTCGATATGAGACCTGAGGTCTGTTGTAGGTTGGGATTAAGTTGAATAGAAATAACTTAAAACAACACAAAACGTAAACGTAACAAACATGGATGATGAAACGACTATGATAAGCAGGTAATGTAGTACAAGTACAAGTAATAAAAAAAGTGGGCAGCCGGTGTGGTGTTGGTTGGACGTGATAATGAAGGGATGATTAGGCAAAGAAAGGGTTGAATTTAAATTGATAGTATTAGATAGGAGAGCCTATATCAATGCGTATGCATATGCGTATTCCATATGTAAATCGTTATGGGCTTCAACGTGGGCTTCGAATGCTCGATTCGAGTGGAAGGGTTGAGTTTAAAATCTTTTAGTATTAAAAGTGGGAAGAGCCATCCGGACCCTATTTGCCTAATGATTTTTTGTCCATGCATAAAAAAGGTGTCAACATTATAGATGTTGTGAGCAAGATGTGTAAGGAATAATGAGCCACAGCCAAGGCTCAAAAGGAGTAACAAAGTGCAGCTTGCTCGCACCATCCTTTCAAATTTCAATATTTAATGTTTAATAGACGAGGCTGGAAGGGGTTATGCTCAACGCGTGCTTGTCTTACGGACATTTTTTTTTATTCCTTAGAGAAGAAATGAAAGGGTAAAAAAAACATCTTGGTTTTTTAAAATTCAAGTGTGTGACAGACAGCCGTTGGCCTTACATAGCTTGGAGCTTTCAAAGCTCCAAGCTCCTTAGATAAAAAGGGTCCTTGGTATTATGCATTATAAATATGATATATTATCATGATGGGTGAATGCCGTTAAGCTTAAATGCATATACATACTGCACCTTAAATCTAGAATATAAAAGCCTAAGCATTGTACAATCAATACTGATATGTAACTGGTAACCCGAAGAATCCTTGAGGTCCCCTTAGAATTCTGGCCCATGTACTGTTATGTTGAAAGCATGGATTTGGAAATGTTGGTTGGTAGTACGGTAAAATATATTTTTTACCCTGGCTATACCAACCGAGGAGTAAAAAATGGCTAATTTACATCTTAATACGAAAGGGGAGGGACTCCGGGGGAAAAGCAGTGCCACGGAAGACTGGAGTCTCCCATTGAGCCCTTCACACTTTGATTCACATTCACACTCATCATCTCATCCAGCTCACAGTATGTGACCGACTAAACACAACATTGCACATTGGGCATTGCATTAGTACAGAGGGTTAAAGGAAGGTAGTCTCAAGATTAGTTGATTCATTTTACAAGCTCAGTGATCTGACAAGGCTTCGTAAATCACTTGATAACTGGGCCTCCTGAGTAAGAGATCTCGGGCTTCTGGCTGATCCTCGTTTAATCCCAGGAGTGAAAAGGCAAATTAAAGAATTTAATTTCAAAACACTTGAAAACAGTATAAAGTTTAGAAAAGTTATATTCCAATTGGTTGTTAGTGTGTGTTAAATCTGAAAATAATCTATTGAAATAATATCATAGTTTCGACAATTTTAACTAAAGGATTTGTGTATCGTGCCTAGTTTTGTGGTTTTGTTTATCATTGTGTGTGGTTAAAAATGGGAGCTTGCAATGAGTTCTCTGTTTTCATAAGTATTCCTTCGTAGTTACTATGAAATACCAAAGAAACTCTGCAATTTATAAGAATAAGAAAGTTGTAGAAATGAATATCATTGGCTCACGGCGATTTGTTGGTCTGCCAGGTTAGAGACGGAAACTCGAGCTAATAATTATTAGATATTATTATTATTATTATTAAATATTTAAATGAATTAAAATAACTCAATTACTAATTACAATTTTGTTATTTTTTAATTACAGCAGAACCTCTGAAGCGAATGGACAGAAGTCTCAGCTCTCCAGCTACAGGTTGGTACCGTCTTTATATTTTTCCCCATATTTTTATCCTCTGCCCACCGAAAGCACCACATAGTGCAAAGTTATTTTACAACTCCATTCAAATCATCTCTGGTATAAAAAAGCAATATTTTTATTACAACTTCCACCCCTGATCTCACCCTGTCAAATCTCTCTCAATCTCAGAGCCCACCCCTACACTATCATAATCATAATACTATTACACATGTAAGAATAAGAATATGATAAAATCCATCCACATGATTGATGCATTTGCGACACATGGGATAAAGTAAGTCAGTCGGTGGGGAGGGTGTGTTTTTAGAGCTTTTACACTAAAAACACATTCTGTCCCATTCATCCCTCTCAAGCTCTCAATGTCTCAAAATAACTACCTAACTACTGTCTCCCAACTACCCTTTTTCATAACAAATATATACTCACAATTTTTTTACACAATACCCAGTACATCATAACTTTGCCATTACTTACCCATTTGTTTCAACCAAAGGGATAACAATAATGCGACTGGAGTCAACTTGGAATTTGGAGAAAAATTAAGAGCATATGTTACAAAAGTGCATCAGTCACATCGCTCATTCATAGCACATAGCCCAGCAGAAGTCTGTCTTTTAATATAGATGCAATCCAATAATTTGAAAAGTATGCAAATCCTTCAAAGAGAGTAATAATTTTGAATATTTCTTCCCTATTTTTTTGGAGAACAGAACGGGATTAGTTTTATCTGATTGTGAGTATTACAAATACGAGCATACAAAGCCGAGTTGTATTTATTCTGTCTGCATTCGTTTAGTATTCTTCCAAAGAGACGGGATATAATTTATCGGTGACAATTGACACTATACACAAAGACCTATAAACAGAGCCCATGGCTTCCCTAGCTTGGGCTACGATGTGAATGTAGTCAGCAGAACTCAGAAGTGGTAAAAAAGGTAGCGAGACATTTAGATAGAATACTCAAATAGGCAGATTTACATATGCAGGAGGAGTCGTATTATATTTCAGTGGGCTATTCTTTCTCGGAGATTTATTCTATAAATGCCTCATAGGGATGTATGGAAATTGAATGAAATGGAATAATATATTACGTGAATGAGGGAAAAAACACCCAGCATAACCTTCCATGTTGTGTTTCCATCCATCTGTTTTCCTTTCCTCCACTGGGCAACACCGTTCTCTAATAAGCAGACACTATCTACTCCAAGCAAAAGCTTCAGACAGATGAGACAAGCTATCAACGATAGAAGTTGTACACTAAATGTTTTCGAGCAGTGTATATTCGATATGATTGTGATGATGGTGCATTGGAGACCTTTCTTCAGAATTTAGATGTTTACAAAAAAGCTGGCTATATAGTCCGAGGAGACAACCGACACCATGAACCGTCATAAACAAAGGCCACAGGAGAGCTATCCATATCCATCCATCTATGTAGATCGTAGAGTACAATCTTGGTTCACAATCAGTATTAGGATAATGTCGCGTAACAGTAAGTAAGTGTAACCTTCGCATCTCTCCCTAAAAGTTGACTGTCCATATTCCAATGTGTTTTTTAGTAGTAAAATCCATCTGAAAGGTTCTCTCTCGGTAACAAATGACAATGATGGAAAATAAAGAGAGAGAGCAGGAAAGGAAAACAGTTTTTTTAAAGAAGCAGGGAATGCCCAATGGCTCCAAGCAATATTTACTAATAAAAATATATTACCTACTGGTACTTATGCAATCTCAAACATCCAAAATCCAACATCACATCCATCAATACAATATGCACCAAGAGAGATAAAGTAGAACTGCTCAACTTTGTATAAAAAAAGTAAATCCTATTTACCCAAAACGGAGCTCAAGGACCCTGTGGGCTTGTGATTTTTTTTACCCTAAAGTAAGTTTGTAAGTTTAATACATCCTCGCCTCCTCATATTATTATTACATTTGTTAGATATATGAATCAGCACTCGGGACCTTGTATATCCCTTCTGGCTAAACTAATATAAAGCTGGGTGATCTTCACATTCAACATTTGACTCAGGCGACACATCCATCTTTCCGGGAATCTGTTCCGCTTACATTTCCGGCAGCTTTAGGCTTCATCCAGCCTCTTCTTGTTACCAGTTTGTATCTCGTTGAGAATACTTACGAAGCAATAATAGGCTGGGGGACTTCTCTGATTTTCGATTTCAATGTGGTGTGTCACTAAATAATGCTAAGTACCTAAATAAGGAATGCAAGCAAAGAATAGCTTTCTATAGATTATAGTGTTTCAGAACCGAGTGCTAATGTTGGTCCAAGAAGATTCATCATTCCATTATATTTTTTGTACCCGTAAATGGTGGTGTGGTAGTGTCCACTTTCCACAATCCGATCGTGCATAAGGAGGTAGAAACTTAATCCGGACAGGAAATTATGTATACAGTCAATAAACGACAGCTAGGAGTTCCGATCCAATGTTCAGTCTATCTGCAATGTATTTTATTTAGCTTAAAAAAATTATATACACACTACTACAATGGCCCTTCTCATCGAGTTGATCTTGTGTTCATGAGATGAATTCAAATGAGGGGATATTCTCCCTTCAATTAGCACGACTATCGGTCCTTTAATCCAGCTTATTATCACTGGAGAATAATCACTGGAAATCATAGTTATAGGTTTCATAAAAATCAAAGCAACCGTACGCCTCCATTTTGTTTATTGGGATCATCCTCAATAATTTTGAATTTCATGCACGCGTGCTATTCACTCCATATAGAGCACTATTCGATTGAAGTAGACTATGAAATCCTAATAAAAAACTTCCGAAAGATGCAACAAGATACTATAAATATAGGCTTTCCTTCTTTGTGAAAAAGTAGTGTGTAGTAAGAAGATGAGAGGAGGCTGGTAGTTAGATCCTGGAAAGAATCTGATTCGTGGTAGAGTGTATTATGCAAATGCTGTATGCATACAAGAAGGCTGGGAGTCTATGAATAATAAAAAGAGAGATAGGATTCAAGTGAATTAGGATTGGAGAGAAGGTGGCAGTCGGGTCGGCCCAATGGCGTATGCCAGGCGATGGGTTAGCATCACGCATATCTCAAAATTTAATGAATATGTGCGTGTGCAATCAAATCGAAAGGGTTGCTTACACAAAAAGATTTTTTGTCTCTATTTATATTCCTTCATCTCCCTTGAATGATGATCCTTCAAGTTTATTTTATTATTTATTCTTTTGAATCCATCATGGTTATGTCTAAGCCATACTAAATCTACCTTTATAGCCCTTTATTTGAATTATAAAATATAATCATGTAGTCAGTCCCAGGATATTGAATTCACTTATCACTAGTACTTTTTACTCTCCTATATTTGTATTTGATTACTTGAATTATTTTTCTGTCTTTCTATCATTCTGATGAAATGATGAATGCAGTTCAATTTCCATGCAATCCAATGGGATGAATGGGTTGAGTTTTCGGATAATGAATGCATATGCACCAGAGGGATGAAGGATAATGATCCTTGATCCATAAACAAAGAACGTAGAACTAACAATAAGTAGGAATATGATCATCGTAATGATGGACTGCCACTGAGGTTTTTATCTTTGATAGACTGAAAAACATTTCATAAATCATATAAAAATTATAGTAAAATATTATAAAGGCTAGTGACCAATCTACCGAATCCTATCCACGTGGTGGTGTGGTGATCATCATTATAGTAATATATGATCCTAGGGAGAAGCTAAGAGCTCTAGAGTTGAGGTTATTATCATTAGGGATTTTAAGGATTTGATTCCTATATAAATAAATTCCAAGCTCACTTTTAACACACAAGAGCTCATCCTGGCATACGGTTGCATCTTTTAAAAATCTTCCATCCTTTAAAATGCTACTTGTACTCAAAGGATAAAAAAAGTATAAAAAACGATGAAAGGCTTAGAAGTATTTTTTTTCTCTTGAATTGAAATTGGACAAGTACAGTACAACGGTCGGTAGTCTGTACGTACACTATGGATGATTTTTTTGTCCCTTGATTTTGATAAGCATTTAGCCATGCTCGTGGAAAAACAGACGTATCCCGGACTTACTTACACGTACCATACAGATTTTATAACAACCATAGCTTGTTCGTACCTCTAGTGATGCCAATGCCGATGTACTTTGTTTTTTACACTATCACACATCACACGGGCCATGAACAAAGAATACAAGAATATGTATGAGAGAGTTAACGGCACAGAGAGAAATTGTCAACCCTTTTGTGCAGCGTAGAAAAATACTATTTATCATATTTCTGCATTTTTTGCCCCGCATTTCTATTCTCAGCCCTTTGAAACTTTGAATCCTTCAATCCTTTGCATTTACTTAGGGAGACCAAAAAAACTCGTTTCAAATTTTAAAATAGGCTCCGCATGCGACTATCATAATACGAGAGTTAACGATTCACCATATTTATCACTGCTTGCTCTCCCTGGCTCTTGTTCTGCTGGTGCGGAATTTACCATTCATTTCTCATCTGTGGACACATTTTTTATTGCCTTACTAGTTTATAATATTATTACTGGGACTTGTGCTCCTTTTAAATTTTTAATGCATGCAGCAGCTCGTGTCGGTTAAAGCTTTATAGTTCGTGGTGTGGTGCTAGTCGTTATTTTTTTCTCTCAAGTCTATAATTTATTTTATAGTATGCACAAGAGGATATTAGATAGTCGGGTACCCCTTTTTTATCAAGATTTTTTACAAGAGGTCCAAGCCTATTTAAATAGGCTCACAAAGGATGAGATTCTCAAGATTGTAAATGGTTGAGGAGGACGAGGGATGGGCATGGGCATGAGGTCGCGAGAAGAGATGCAGATGGCCTACCTCGGTTTTCAATCACGTGGGGATGGGATGAATCATGAATTTGATATCTATTAGTTAATGGCAGACGTCTTGAGCTTTTAAAACGTTGATGGATCATCGGCCACATCTTTGAACTTATTAGATTGTAAGCCGTGGTATTAATAATTATCTTATCTCTGCTTCTCCTCCTGTCTCCATTGTTGAATCGTAAATCGTATGTATAAAGTTTTAAGTGGCAGGTGGGTTGGCTTTTGATAAAGATGGGATCTTAACAAAGTTTGAGTGCATCATACGAAAATTTTTAGATTTTGATTTCACTAGACTGCCCAAGGCTCTGGTGGTTTAGCTATGTGTGCATTGTTAGTGATTCTTAACCTTTTTATCCACCAAATGCGGCCACTTGAATTTAAGTTGGTAATTTAAAACGACTCTTTCCCCTCTGATGACTCTGGCTTTTTATTCCTATTATTCCCTCTTTTTCTATACTCTGACCTAAAAAATCCTAGAAGTGACTACCCATAGCCTTTTAAGAGCCTGGGTATTCATCAAATTTGGTGCGGATTGCAAGATTTCCTTGAAGTTAAAAAAAATGATGGGAAAGACAGGTTGTATTCAGAATTAGGCATTTAGATGGATCTACTTAGGTGACATTTGACAGTCTATCTGGTTTTATTTTACATTTTCTTCTTCGAAAAGAATGACTCCACGAATATATTTAACTTTGTTGAATGGCTCATCTAGTTTCCCTTAACTGCTTTGGATACATATAATCAATCCATCGAACATAATAGCAGTAGCATGATCAATCTACCCTCTTTCCCTTAGATTCTGAGTGAATTCCCCATTCCACAGTACCTGTCCCCTTCATTTTCATTGTATCCAAATATCCAAATCTAGCATTTGCCATACTTTGGGATCTTTCTCACCCTATTCAATTCCCAACTCAAATCACCAGGAGCCCGACTCTTATTTGACATACAATGTCAAATAATGGAATTGCTTAGTAGCTCTGCCCTGTGTGGTACTAGGGACTCCTGCTTCGAGTTTACCACTCCAATTCCAGAGAGTTATTCATGAACCAAGTAAATTGACCAGATGACATTCCTTTAAAAAATTCATGTGGAATTTTAAGCCTTTCCTCCATCATGCCAAAGTACGTAGGTTGCATGTACTATTACATGACCTCGATTCCGATTCGGAACACCAGACATGAATAAGCAATGAGATATGCGGTGCTCATTTGGGTAAAAGAAATTGGTTATTCATTCAGAGTGATTGGTTTTGCTTGAGTAGAAAGTACCTTATTTCAAAGCACAACACTCACTCCACCAGCACTGAATAAACATTACTGACTACGTACAACAGGAGGAATAGAAATAAAAAGTTACATCAACCTCCCTCGTCCAACTGGAGGAAAGCGGTGGTGGTAGTAGTCGTATTGTATATTAAGTCTCCCTACCTTTATCGACAAGAGATGTGATGAGTTGGAGGGTATAAGACCAAGACGGGCTGAATAAGTTTCTGAGGGAAAATATGCAGGTGCTCTTGATTTCTTAGAATATAAAGTAAACTCCTCCATATTGACTATGGAATTTTTTCTCCGTTTCTTTTTTTATTCTCTCATGGTCTTATATTCTTGAAATGGAATATTTATTGAATGGAACAGCACTTTTCAAGACCTTTTATGGACCATCATTGATCTGGAAGTTTCAGTCCATGCATCCCTTTATATTTTATACCTACTCCGTGTCTACAATGAGGAATAGTATTTTCCCTTCCTCGTCTTGAGCCGTGTGGTCAGCTAAGCTAGTGAAGGGGCTACGAATGCAAAGCCAAGCTAAGCAAATATGGCTCCTTTTGTAGATCTCTAGAATTTCAAGATCTCCGTAGGAAATTCCAAGATCGAGAATTGGAGAAGAATGAACTTTTCTGCCCATGTCTACATAAAATATCTTTCTTGGATCCCGACTACCCACAAGATATATGTATATGCATGCATGCATTTCCCCAACCTTTGAATAGAGTAGTTGTGGATGGAGGCTGTAGAATTCACAAAGTCTGGAAGAAAGAGGCTACTATGTGCTAAGCACTGACCGAGGATCTCATATTATTACAGTACACACATTCGCACCCGCCAGCTACCAATTTCGAAAAAAATATCAAGCTCCGAACAATCCTAATCCCTCGCTATTCACCAAGCGTTTTTTGTATATTTCAGTATAAACGTAGGCAGTTCCGTCCTCGCCTCCGTCCACTCTTTTTTTTTTATATCTACATCAGGCAGCATATTTTTACTCAGCCTTTATAGTTAGTAGTCCGTAAACGTGGCTTATCATCATGGATGGTGAATTTGCTTTCTCACAAAATTCACGGTCTAACAGTACGGAGGGAAAGTTGTGAATTTTGGAAACGACTTCTCTCTAAAAACTTGGTGTGTGTACACAGTACACATGCATAGGGAATGAGGAGCTACTTTCCTCCACAAAAGTTTCTTTCCACACCAGAACAGAAATATATATAAAGAAAATGGCAGAATCGGCCCAACGGGAACCAACGGATATGTCCATGTCCTTTCCTCTGGCTGGAGCTCTTTGTGAATAGTGAGATGGACTTTGACGCACTTCCTCATATGAATGACTGATCCCACACCACTATTACTGAGTCGTTGAGTGTAAGTCGTGGTGGTGTCTAATGGTATATTTATATGAGACAGGAGTCCCTCCAGGCAACTAAAGTAAGTTAAGGTCCAAAAAAGGCATTTGCCTAGCCCAACTTGAATACGTAATATATTTATATTCAATGGAAGCCCCTATATAGTAGAGAGGAATACATTGAAGGAGAAGAAGGAGGTCTGACTGCTTTCCAGGACTACAATTTTCCAAGCTTTCTCCCCTGTTGAGAGAGCTATGATTATAGCCATTAAGTCTCTTGTGTCCAGAGAATATATTGATCGATTCTTTTTGGGTGCCCTGCCACCACTTAGCTACTTCTATGGATTTCCATGTCCATCTCAGATCTCTTTCCTTTTACAAAATCCTCTGTACATATATCTATATATATTCTTACGTGTGTGGCAACTAGGTAGGGACATGAATTTCCACCACCGCCGGTGCACTTTCCCTATTTCACCGACCATCAAGAATGACCACCACTGCATTCTATACACACTCTTCACCCAGGTCTAACTCACTTTCCGCCATCTGACTATCTGAGTGTGGAGAGTGTTAGTGAGCCAAGTCCTATATTATATATAAGTGGGCCTAGAATCTCCAGAAACGCTCCCCTTGCTTTGCACATTTTCACAATCCAATTAAACTTGGTTGGTGTGTGTCTAATCTCATCCTATTTTCCGTCCCTGTTTTAATAGTTGCTTTTGTCACTCAGCTGCTAATTAACTTGCATTTCTCTTTATACACTTTCCCTTCCGGCTTCACGCGCTTTCTTCCCCGGATCGTTTTGGCACCTTTACCAGCCAAGAGGGTGTTTCCCTTCGGATAAAATTATCCTGGCTGCCTAATTTATAATCTGATTCTACCCATTCCCTTCATCTCCTAGGCTTCGAATCCCATCTCATCGAATATGTAGATAAGAATTTCCCTTTCAAGTCTATGCCTTTCTCATGTTGTTCGTGATTAGGGTCAATATAGGCTCCAGAGGAGATGTTAAAAGCCAAAAGGATGACTGGGCAAGTCATGACTCTCATGACCACCAGAGCCAAACACATTTATCCAGCACCCAGCTCCTACGTCCTACTGTGCTAATGATTCAAGTGCATAAATAAATCTGGATTCTCGTCCCTGATAATCTTAATATCACATGGGCTTGAGGGAGAATGAGTTTGGAACTGTGCTGAAGGAATTATATTTTTTGCTAGATTGTAAGCGTAAACCTGTTGGGGTTAAGAGTTATTGTAAATTTAAAACCGTTTTGAGTGAGTTAGAGAGGGTGTAGAAATGAAATACGAGAAAAACGAGATAGGCTGACGGTAGGATTTAGTACCACGTTATGTCTACTTGTTACATCTTAGAATGCGAGTGTTAACATCTTGTTGCGTGCATATTCATCATATCTGCATAACCTGTACTGAGAAGGGAGGATTTTTTCTCTCGTTTATAAAAAAAAAGGCTGAGGGATGATAAATGATTTAGCATAATATGATAAGCTCTTGTGAGTTTATCTCGATGCTCAACACTCTCAATATTCTCTGGCCCCTACTGTTTCATATTTTGAATAGAGGCACGAAGCCAACCTGGTGCGGGTGCCTGGCCAGCTTAACACTGGGCTCAGAGGATGCATGTACATATAATAGAAATAGAGTTCTTGGGGAATATCGGAGATTGAAAGAGCTTAAATTTGGGAGATAAAGGTCTTTAAAAGAGTTCTTTCTACCCTGTTCCCGTCTGTCACCGGCGACGAGGACCCACCCCAATCTCCCTGTCCGCGTTTTGAT
The DNA here is from genome assembly GCA_034694785.1 of Agrenia bidenticulata. Classification (NCBI taxonomy): domain Eukaryota; kingdom Metazoa; phylum Arthropoda; class Collembola; order Entomobryomorpha; family Isotomidae; genus Agrenia; species Agrenia bidenticulata. Next base: position 44,565 of record JAQFYM010000448.1, read on the forward strand.
AGGCCTCTCACGTACTGTGACCTCTCCCGGCCTTTTAAGTTATGGGCCCCGTTTTGCATCAGGACTCTCAAATTTGCCTGTCTACTTTCCCAAGACTTCCGATCCGACCCACCTCCACCACCACCCTATTCTTATCTTGAGACTGGGACGGGACATAGGTAAATGTATAATAAAAAAGTTCCTCTTAGGGTAACTTTCTTTTTGAACCGATGTCGAATAGAGGGGCTAGTACCTTTCTAGTATATTTATATGCATGTGAGCGTTCATGCATCTCCTCCCCCTTCTTTTGAATTCATGACTCTATTTTACAAACAGTCGTGGATAGAAAAGAAAGTTTTTTTCGTTTAAAATTTCAAGATAACCACTGCGTCGTTTCCAGTAGAAAGAATTGCGGAACTCTTAGAGTGAAGGCTGAAAAGGATCTTAAGTCACACTTTTAAAATATCTTTGATATAAGGGGTATTTTTTTACGATTTCCTCAGAGCTTAGTTAGGAATGTAGTCTTTACTCAGACAGTAAGTTAGAACTGGCACAATTATGATAGGCGGTGGAGATATTGATAATAATGATAACGGTCTTAGAATCATAAAATGAGAGCGAGAAACTATGCTGATAGCGGCGGTGTCAATTTTCATAAAGGATTGGCATCGTCAGATCATCTCTTCTAAATTGATGAAGACGTTCATCCTGCGTCAGAAGACGGATCCAATTAAGAAAAAAGTTGATGAACTGTTTCCTCCATTCGTTGAACATTGACACTGAGCTCATAGGTGTGATTTGATACTGAAAGTGTTTTGGTGAAATTAATAACAAAAAAATTATATGATTGGAAAGGCAAGGTGGATTATGGCATCAAATCAAGAAATTGTAGGAAATAATGGAGAAAATATAAAAATAAATTCTCCATGATATGATAGACCCTTTTGATGATGTTTGATGATGATGACTGGCGGTTTTGGGGGAATCTGATGGGTTCCGAGAGTGGATTTCTAGATTCATAGGAATTAGGGTTTCCAATAAAATTGTCACTTGAGAGCCTCAGAGTCATAATTCATAATTGCGTCAAGAACCCCCAAGCCTTGTCAACGCTGGGAAGATCCATTTCACTTCGGTGGTCGGTTTGAGCAGTAGCGAGTTGAAGAAGATTTATTATTGTCATCGTATCAGTTAACTGTAACTCCGCACTCTTTCTATCAAAGCATATAGAAGTAATACACATAAAAAATATAAGCTACATCCACTCTCACCTTTGGTATTCTTTTGTTTAGTCTTCCGACATGGACCCAAGTGTTACACAAACAATCTAATGGGAATTTCTGCCCTTGTTTATAGCAACTGAATTTTCTTCAATTACGATCCCAAAAATATTCATCATTCATATTTATTCTACATACAACCTCAGCTATTTTCTCATAGGGAGGGGATCAATTCAAGATTTAGTCGTTAGTCTCTCTAGTGTAAAGCACAGAGATTATACCGTTTATTTTTTGTCTTTTCCGAATGACCAAGCAAACTGACCATTGGTGGATCCTGACTACCTGCTGGTAGGCAAAGATTTATGAAGATTCAGGAACCGATTATTTTGTGAACTCCTTGAGGAGTGACAACGAGATCCGGTTTATTTGTTCTATTTTTCATTCCGGATTTGGTCTACCACCCAAACTCACACCCACATATACAAGCGTGTATGCAGAATACATATTTGAAAGACTAAAGTCCATACAAAGGTCCATCTTGCTGTAATATAGTAAACAGACTGTATTGATTCTCTCTGGAATGAAATCTCCTGCTGTGCCCGGAAGCCATGCTCAAATCCACTTTCACCATTAACTCTTTGTATGGCATTTTCTCCTTTCTCTTAGTAAAGGTTTTAAGTACACTTTCCCTTGTGGTGTAGCACATTACTCTTCTTGGAAAAATGTCCCGTTTGTATATCAACGAATACCTCCTCCCCCACTTCTGGACTTTTTCGCCAACATTTACAATTTAAGTTACATGAGAGATTTCTCATTTAAACCCCTGAGTAACTGGGAAAGGTTTAGTGGTGAAATGAAAGATGACCTCAGGCTTTAGAAGCTGTCCGCTACGCTGCTGGAGCTTTACATGCGAATCTTGTTAAGACTTATGTCCGGATATGGCTTATATCTTCGTGACGCTGGGATAAATACAGGCAGAGAGTTATAGCATATGCAAACCCTGTAGCATCTAGAATAAGCTGTCACGGTGGTTCTATAACTTATATTAAAATACTGTGAGCAAAGAGACGAAGGAAAATAGGATGGACATTTCGGAAACCCGGGAGAAGAAATAGTCCAGAAGTTTTATTTCCAAGTGGTAGTGCTTTATAGCTCCCGGTGTTTGCATGCATGCGTTCACCAAACAGATCCACTAAAAAGCTTGCATGTTTAATCCAGAGTTCGTCTGTATTCTTCTCTGTAAATGACATGAAGGGATTGAATTTGTCGTCATTCGGTATTCGTGAGTCCAGAGAAAGTCCTTCTGGGCTCAAACAGAGAGGCAAGGGAAACGTGCCCTCTAATGCCTCGGGAAAGTTAATCGGATGAAGGAAATGGATCTCTCTCAAGTCCATCTGATCTGCTCGAATTTCTTATTCCATGAAAATTCCACTTAGGCATATCCACCCAAACGGTTCAACTCTTTTCTTTTCCCAAATCGTCAGAAACACAGTCCTCACCCACACCAAATCTCGTGGAGGAATCAGCATCCCATCTGTGCAGAAATTGTGTGTATAGTCCGAGTCATCATGTAGTGGATTGTCGGGTGAGAGGGGTAAGTAAATGAGAGATTGGAAAAGCTCGAGAAGAGGTGAGCGATAGGATCGAAATGGAAATGTCCAATACTTACGTACATTACATCACAATCACAAACTGCTCCTAGTCCCAGTAGATTCCAAATGTAAAAACGAGGAAAGGGTTAGAAATCAATGCGAGAAAAACTATCTCTCTTAAACTCTTAACCTTTATTGGTCACTCAGAGAATGGCGAGTGGTGTATGTGAGAGTGTGTGTATTTTTTCTAGAGCCTCTGACCAGTAGGAGAAAAAGGGGAAATCACCAGTTATCCCTGGAGATTTACTTGGAAGAAAATGAATAGCACCTTGTTCTCTTTATATAAATTAAATTGAATTCTCCTCCATATGTTGTTAGCTTCGAGTCCTTGGGTTCACTTCCATGTTTTAAGCCCGTTCAAAGCAACAGACCCTCTGAACTGTATAACTAGTACTAAGAACTTAATAGTGTATAAGGAAATACACTCTGTAGATTTGTTTGTAAGAACCGAATCCCAGGGTGAAGGTTGAATGACTATAAATCGACTAATGCGATTTCCATTGATTGAAATCTACTAGACTAGTCTACAAAGGTGTTGTGTAAAAGTGTACATGGATTGGTGACACTGTTGACATTATTCTGCCGTGAGGGAATAATAATTTATATTGTTTGGGAAATCTTGTATTTCTTCAACGTTGCATTTTAATGATAGAGTAAATGGAGCACGTGGAGACCAAAATGAGAATGGTTATTCCAAGTAGATTAAAAATGATGAATGGAACTTTTATGAAATGGGAGTTGGTAATCGGAACTGAAAATGTGTGTCTTGATATTCTGTAATGGGAACAAAGTGGACGGAGCCTGGGAGAAAGCGAAAAAGTAGACTTGGAGAAGAAGATGGATAGCTAGTGTTGGCAGAGTGTTTTACTAATACAAGGAAGTTAACGACTAAAGGATTCCGATCACGTCGAGTAATGCTAGGGAATATATTTCAGATGTATTTTAATCGACGTATTTTGCATGCATCTTGCATAAAATGGTCAAAGCGCTGCCCAGAAGTGACCATCCACGTCCCATACTTAGAATACTAATAGCTTCGAATCACCCGAACCAAAACGCTCCTGTACTACCGATCTCTCTACAATGTCTTCTTCTCCCCAGTCTGAGCTGGTAATAATATTTGCTTCTTCTCTGACTTCTTATTCTTAGGAGAAAACTCGGAGGGACTCAATGACCATACGGAACTACATTTTCTAATAATATTGTATTCATGTATGTATGGAAGACGGTCCTCGTTTTAATCTTCTGGAGGAATTGCATGATGGCCCAGTTGAATATTGAGAATTCCCAGTCAGATCAGACCATCTTTAACCAAATGGATGGATATAAATAAGGATTAGAATATAATTCTAGGTTGAAATGAATCGATTTCATCTTTCAAACACATCCACACACAAATCCAATCATTCCCTTGTCCCCTTGTATTGATTCTAGTTCATATTATATTATTATTATATACTTACGTATCACCTCGCCTCTACATTCGTTATTCTTACCAAGTCCCGTAACTAGTTGGTCCTCAAAAACTGCAGGAGTGGTCAACTCTAGTGGAAGTCAACTGGTCATTTTTATATTCGCAAGCAGTGGAGATTGTATAGCTGTCTTCACTATGCTATCCCCCACGTCTAGAGACCCAGTCTCACTGTCCCCAATCTCCTTATTCCCAAAGCTCCTAGAAGTGGCATCCATCCTTCATAAAGAGTATTTATTGTGTCACATTCCAGACAATGGACTAAACGGTGACCTTCTCAGTGAGGATGAGAGGTCAGGAAGTGAACTCGGTGAGGACGGAGAGGACTCGATGGATTCAGATAGAGTTGGAGCTCTCAACCTCGTTACCTCCAGTGATCGACTGGCCTCGCAGACTCATCCCCATTCTCAGAATAATAACACATCACCCCTATCCAACCATCATAATCATCATCATCATCACAGACATCCCTCCAAGAACGGAAACTCTGGAGTTAATTCTCAGTCAAATGGACATGGACAACTATCATCCCCGACGACTCTCACCCCTTCGGCAGCTTCGGTTCAGGCAGCCCTTGCTGCTCTCCAGGCTGGACAACTATCACTCAATCAGGTAAAGAAGCTATTTACTCTGTGACCTCATCTCCTAGCTAACCCAACCTCATCTCCCTCGCACTGGACTCTTAAATCTATGTACATGTTTTGCTCCAAGGATTATTCATCCAGCCTTTTTCCCGAGGAAACTCTCATCTACTTTTTTCCCCTTTTAGTTGATCCGTTCACCCAAAATAGTTGATATTTTTCCCTACTTTTCTCCATGAAATACGACCCAAGTTTTGTTTGATCTCGCGTCTCATTCTCTCGGGTGATTCATTTCAATAATATGCTAATTTCCTTATACAATTTCTGCCCTCCACTATAATTCACATTCCCCACTTTTGATCTGTGTCTTTAATAATAATTCCGCAAAGAAATTTTACTCTCATCCCCCGTTTCAATCATGCAGAAAGTTTTAGTAATGTATGAGATGGATCCCTAGTCCAAAGGCCCTTTATCCTTGTAATTTATGAAGGAGAGGCACCTCTACTTTTTTTTTTTTACTTATCTCAACTTACCTGTATTATTAGTGATTAGTAGCTCATATTTTAATATTCGCATTTAAGAATTCTTAATCTCCTCAAGAATGGGCAAAGGCGTTTCTCACGTCGGTCCTAATTTGCATGTTGATCAACCTCCGTGAATTGCTATGCACAAGTTGTCAAGAGTAGTATTGAGCTTTCTTAAATCAAGCATGCTTCTTGAGGTTAAATATGCAGTCCATGCAACGAGTCTAATCTTCTCTATCTCAATGAAAGTTTTCATAGAATCCGTGTGTACGTATATGCACCGCGTACCATAAAACCCCTGGGTTTCAAATTCCAAATTCCAGTGCAGATTGTCCTTGTCCTAGAAACTACCTTCCTTCCTTGTCTATAAATGTTTGCGATTCTGATAGGACTGATTCCAGCAGATACTCTCCAGTACAATACTCCCCAGCTTTGTTAGTCTTTGTGGATGTAGTTGAAATATTGAAATGATGATAAATGTTGTTTGGAAATGAGGAATTCATGTTAGCAAAGTAACCCACCCTGTGTTTCTAATGTTGCAATCTATGAATGTTTCAATTGACAGTTGATGAGTCTGAGTGCATCAAGTCAGCAGTTGTTTCTTCAGAATCAATTTGCGTCCGCGGCCTCCCTCGGAAGTCAAGAATTACAGGTTGGTCTCATCACTGGAGAGAACTACATAATATATTTCATCTACCACTTTGCTTAATTTTGTTTACTTAATTGCTCTTGTGATTTTAATCTCACAGGCTCTTCAACAGCAGTTGCAACAACAACAGCAAAGTATACAGCAAACCTTGCAACAATTAGTCATGTTCGGTCAGACGGCTGGAAGTGGCACAACTGCTCAGTTACCCCCACCGGCACAGTTCTACTTACAGAATCAGGTATGATTGATATCATTATTATAACTCTTTATTCTAGATAGTTACCTACTTCTCTTCTCTCCTCTCAATCTCAATCTTACAAAATTATTTTTATTACAATAATTGATCCGACGAGATTACTCCTTAAAGTCAGTTAAAGTCGTTAGGGTCAAAACATTTGGGAAAATACATATTCTATCTTCTGGGTCTAGTTTCTTAGTTATTCCAACTTTTCTCAACTTTATAATATAATTCTATAGCTTTAGCTTTGCCCACGATACGATTTTGTCATCTTGATATTGTCATATCTCATGTCATATTGACTAATAATTATTAACGGGTGCTTTATTAATGATAATAAAACTTGGCTTGTATTTCCGATTAAATTGTCTTTCATTTAGTAACTTGTCAGAATAGATAAGATTTGGATTGATTTCGATGTAGCGGATTTGTCTTTCAAAATATCTTAAACATATGAGCCGCCACACTAAATAATTGTCTTGCTTATTTGCATGCCCAGTCTAATGAATCTCATACCTGGAATGATAATGAATTGTCTGTCTCTCAATTTGCGACTATAGGGTCTTTTGCATCAAAGTTTATTCTCGTCTAACTATGCCGGCTTGGTAGCTCCTACATCAAGGTCATCTAATTCCTCTTCTACTTCTTCAGCCGGGTCACAGGTGAACTTTTCCTCCGTTTCTCACTCTTTACAGCTAGTAATTTACAATATTATCCTTTACGCATGTAGAGAAATCCTTCTAGTGTAGATGCCTAGAAAGATAGTGTCATTTGTGATTCATGTTAATTTTTAACCTTCCGTCTTCTATTTAGCTTCAGAGTATGATTTACATCTTCGCCCACCCTAGAGCTACCTTCCAGTCTCGTTCTGAATGCAAACAATTTGAAATCTTGAAGAATCATTAGTTGTACGGAGGTACCACAATGTGTATTATGAGTTGCTGGGGGCGAGCTCATTTGCATTCATCATCACATTCAAATTTGTAATCCTGCTGGTCTGTTGTTTTTCACAGGGGAAACTTGTTGATGTTGAAGTTCGTAGGGCTTCTCTACCTGTTTTGCATAAATATTGTTTTATCTGATCTTGATGACCCGTGGTCATTTTTCTTCTCGTAGCTTGATTTCTTACACCTTCCACCCATAACTTTACTCAGCAGTTAGGGTTTATTCCATGTAATTTAATCACCTTCAGTGAGCTCATTGAATTAATTTCCATGCGTGTTGAGTTTTTTTATGCGTCGTATGCAAGGCTTATTAGAGTTATACATTCATAAGTGTAAGAAGTTAGAGAGGCAGTGGCATGTAGTTATTCTATTCATTTGAAATTTTAATAAATTTGACTTGATTTATGAGTGGGACCGGTTGATAAGTTTTGTTTTTTGTTTATATTTTGCAGGCAGTACAGGCGGCAGCTCAAGTGGCTCAGACCCTCCAGCAACATTTGCAAAAGTCCCAGCAGAATTCTCAGCAACATGGTCAGGGGCAACAGAATCATCATCAACAAGGGCATCATCATCACCAGTCCCATCTCACACATGGCCATCATCAAAACAACCATCATCATCAGCAGCAACAGAATCAGCAATCACATACGAATGTGTCCCCTTCGCCGACCTCACCACCACAAACTCATGTAACGCATCATATCAAGTCATCTACACCGCGGCTGATTGTTGAGCCCCCTATAGATGAGACGACGGATTTAGAGGAACTGGAACAGTTTGCCAAAACTTTCAAGCAGAGACGCATCAAATTAGGTTTGTACACGACTTGTATGGTTCCATTTTAAATCCATTAGGTTCCATTTCTTATGTAAGTGTCGGCTTGGATGTCTCCTACCAAATGAAGGTGTCCAGGATAGAGAAAAGCTTTACTCGCTCTGACGACTCAAGGTGGCTACTTGTGGTCAATGAACAGTCAAACTGTTCATTGTCTGCGGTACCGTGAGAGTCGTAGACATCCAGTTAAATGGCTCATATACTCTAACTTTTTACCCTCTGTCGGGTGGATCCGTATGGGAGAGAAACATGAGAATGGAAGTCTTATCCCGTTTTTTATGGATATCTCCAGGTTTCACGCAAGGCGATGTTGGTCTAGCAATGGGTAAATTGTATGGGAATGACTTCTCACAAACGACTATTTCCCGGTTCGAGGCCCTCAACTTATCCTTCAAAAATATGTGCAAGTTGAAGCCACTGCTCCAGGTAAGCTCATTTAAACACTGTTAAATAGTTAAATAGTTAAATAGACAACCAGAAAAACCGTCAGCCATAATGTATATCATCCAGAAGTCAGTCAGTCATAATCCATAATTTCGTATACCAGTTATTGTCAAAAATCATTTTATGTTATGGTTGTCCACCTTACACTGTCCTGTTGACTGCAGTTAAAATAAGTTATAATTCATTGCTATAATTTAAAATTGAAAGGGGAATAAGAGCCACAAAAGATAAAATATAGTTTTTAATAGTACTGAATTTTTATTAAAAGCATTGTATTATTTTTAATGCGATTTTATTACTTAAATGCTAGCTCCAATAAGTTAAAAAAGGAAATAAAATGTTGTGTAAGCGTTCAATTGAAATGTAAGTTCAAACCTACACATTCACTTTATTTTGCATTGCAGAAGTGGCTTGAAGATGCGGACAACTCATTGAACAACCCTAGTGCTCTAGCCAATCCTCATACCACTCCTGAAGCCGTGGGTCGACGACGTAAGAAGAGGACATCCATTGAAACGACTGTACGTGTCGCCCTGGAACGGGCATTTATTCAAAATCCTAAGCCCACCTCTGAAGAGATCTCTATCCTCGCGGAAAACCTCAATATGGAGAAAGAGGTTATTCGTGTCTGGTTTTGCAATCGGTACTTAACTTTCTATCATGTTACACAATTTTTACCAACTAATTATTCATTTCTCTAATAAGCTATTTACCCATCTAACTCTAATAGAAATTTATCATTTCATAAAGTGAGGTTGTACATTCCTTTGTTTTTCCTTCTCTATGGAGCAGGCGACAAAAGGAGAAGCGGATCAATCCGCCCAGCGCTGGAATGGGTAGTCCAATAGGAAGTCCAGCTCACCCTTCAATGCATCATGCAATGTTCGCCCCCCACGGAATGTCCCTTGGTTCTTCTGGAGGTCCCTTGTCACTTGTCACCGGGTACACTTCCTCACCCAGTCACACTCCCACGTCCACTGCCCAAAATCCTCCAACTATCAAAACCGAGTGACTTTAGCACATCGCATACAAGTCACTTTAATTAAAAACACTTACTACCTACTAAAATTACACCAGAATTAAATATTAGTGTACCTACCAAACTATTATTACCACTACCAAACCCAAGAATTAAACAACCGGTTTCAAAACTACCACTTTTACGAAGTACTTATCACACTTCCGACTACAGTAGAAAGTAGAAATACTATAGGCAGCTCGATATAAGCATTGTAGGACTTGAATTTGTTAATCCCTGTTCTAAGATAGAGATAGGATGTTTGTGCTCATCATTAATTACCATTCCATAGACAGGGGAACTGATGATTAGATAGAATTTAAGATATAAAGGGACCTCAGGGTCTGGACATCGTTCGTCCCCAATTCGGTGGATGATTACCGTCTTTTGAACGTGTCATGTCAGGTCAGGTTGAAATGCCACAGGTCAAGTAACCAATAGGTGATATAAAGTTATGAATGATGGTTTCGTTGTTCTATGTGATTGCTTATCGTTAAGTGTCGTTATGCCGTGTTTTTTTCACACGCAAAACGAATTCATTTACACGTACCTATATATTCTGAAAGTGATGGGGTGCGGCAAAGGTGACAAAACTCATCAGCAAAGGTGTGCTGATCTCGGAACGTATTTTCAGATAGAGTCTAATTTACGTTCCATTTTATACATAGAAACAAGTAACTGCTACCCCGTGATCCTAATTAATTTAGTAATTTGAGCCTTGTTTGTTCGTTTTGCATTTCTTGAAGTTACGTTCAACATTGCCTTTGCAATTACACAAATATTAATTCTAAAGGGAATTGACTCCTTCTACGCTGCCACAGGATCCACAGTTATATAACCTAAGTCCATTTATGAATTTATTATTAATTAATGCATTTATCGCAGTGCTTTTATTTGGTGAATCAAAGAATTTCTACGAAAAGTGTTTCGTATTTGCAAGGAAACCCGGTACGTAGAACCTTAGTAATTTATTTATTTTGATTTTATGTAAATGAAACTGCGTACCCTAGTTCTTATTAATTTTATGAATACGATACATTAGAACTTATCGTTTATCCGATTATACGAAATTAAGAATTATCCTGCTTTGAACAATTGAATACCGTCAAGGATTCTCTAGTTTTTGTTGCATTTTTTTGTATTTACATTCTGTATTTTGTATTTACATATTTGTTATTAATTTTGTACTATTTTAATCAGTCATTGTATAGTGCGTGTATGTGTGTGTAGGCTTCTTTATATTATCCACTTGGACTTTTCAATGGATGAAGACCACAACTCTAACCGTTTTGTATCCCGTTGATTATTTAAGACTCCCTTAGCTCCTAAACACAAGATAGAATTCCCATATATATTCTTTATATGATTGAAATTATAAATACCTGTTACCTATTCCGGATTAAATTGAGGTGTTATTGTCACTTAAAAGATTTTTGTTTCTATTTTATTTTTATTTTTAAATATTATCGCATGAAATTGACTTGCTCGTTGCTTAAATGTTTTGCTTATGAGGTGTTCACCGAACTCAGTACCATTACTTCGAGATTGCATTGTTATTGATCGGGTGCATAAATTGAGCTCAAAGTTCAGAGGCAGGGTTGATAAGGATAAGGAACTCGATTATGTTTCAACTGGGTAAAAAGGGACAATTAATGTTTAGTTTACTAAGCAACTGTACAAGGAGATGGAGATTATTCATCCCTTGGAAAAGAAAAGATTTACCTAAACATTATCCACGTCTAAAATATAAAATCATTTTCCTCCCAACTGGTCAATCACGCTAAAAGGTTAGTTACGCATGTGTTTACTTACATGTACATATGTCAAATATAGTATTTTAAAATAAGGTGATTAGATAAACTAAAATACAATCAGGTGTATATAGGTCATAAGTGAGTAAGAAATATATAGTAAATGATCATCATATTATAACGATAGATTATGAGAGGAGAGAAACGGTGAAAAGTTCCTAACTGCACTTGTGGATTGCTTGATCAGTTCCTGGTACATTGTTCCTAATACTTTCTAGAGACGATAACTACCTTTGTCGACGTTGATGTCATGTAGAATTCAACTTGGAGGACGAGAATATTTGTTTATGTACCATGCAGCCACAAGCCAAACAAAATACAATAAACGTTTTTTAGAAAAAAACTTTGAGTTTTTATAGAAATTCGAGATGTCTAGGTCGGGGGAAAATATAATTTTTTTAATGAAAGAATGAGTTGTATTTATACACAAGGTTTGTATTTCTTTGAACTTCAACTTCTAAAAATTATCAGCGATTTAAATTACATATGAATTTTCAAAATACATTTATAGAGTAATCGAACACTAGTAAGTTTTAATTAGTACATTTTAGGTGGTAAAAAATATTCAATGTTTTCTCGACACAGACACGGCTCTTCACTTTAATCACACAGATGCATATCTGACATAAATCAATCATCTCAATAGACTTTTTGTAAATCAAATAGATTAAGTATGCACGATCGAGTATAAGTGTACAAATAGCGTAAGTTCTTGTACATGACCAGTTACCATTTGGTTTATACCTCCAAATGCCAAAAAAAACATTTGTTTTGTACTTAAACAATTAGCTCAGATACTACTCCATAGTAATGCATCAGAATTAGAGGATAAAAGCCAGGTTGGGAAATAGAGTTTATGTAACATGGGATAAAAATTTGGAAGAATAGTTTCTACTCTAGAATTATTCCGATCTTCCTAAGGAAATTAAAACATGTAACAAAGAACATTATCATTCAACATCTTTCAGTCAGTTGGATCAAATGTAGCTCAGGAGTTTCTATTTTTATTGGGACATGTTAGATCCAACTGGTTGTAAAAAAAATGGGGAGTTGTTGCTAACCAAGAAATTAGGTTTCCATATATTTTAGAAAGGTGTCTAAAACTCGATAAGTCAAAAAAATAAAAATTTCTTGCATCTAAACATTAGAAGAATAAAAACATTAAACCGTGAATGGGATTCCGCAATTACGGAGGCTTTTATTGAACCTTGAAAGTTCAAACCCTCTCGAAATCGCGTATTTCTCGTACTAAAAAATGATCCTCTAGATGTATGGAGTAAGTACCTAATATAAAATATAATGTGTGAGTTTCTGTAATTGAACAAACAAGGATAAGACTTTGTAAACTGTAAATATAGGATATGATGATGTTTTAGCTGTTCAAGGAAAAAAACAATGACGGTGACTTGAGCTACAAATTTTCCATAGAGGCAATAAAATATTAAATTGAAGCCAGACGTGCACGTGCTTTATTATTTTTTCCCAATCTTTCAAAATATACACACACGAAATAGTTTCATACAAGTCACTTTATGATAGCATTATGATTTTGAAAATATATAGTTTAATTTTAATTTTAATATGTCAGATTCCCCGTTTTTGTACTCATCCGTTACAACAAATCCGGCCCTAATTGCTTTTTTGTGCGACAAACTAATTCATTAGAAAACAAAGACTTTGATGCCCGGCGGAGCGTGAGAAAAATACAGAGATGTAAATAATAATGAAAACCGTATACTTCACACACACAATACATCAATCAATCGAGGATTACTGCGACTGAGCTCAGCTTATCTCATATTTTGCTAAACATTTCTTCGATGGCTATCAAGATGCTTAGCTTCGTCCATTGAATCTGCTGAGCATCTTGGAGAATCCTCCCCATTGTCTTCGTCCATGGCTGGCATAATCTTCATGCTGTCGGTAAGCTTCCGGGAGACGGTAGCAAATTCTCGATTCGTTTGAACAATTTTCTCAAGCTTTGAGATCATCTCATAGTCTGGAACTATAGTTTTCGACCAGTCTATACCCAAGATTTTTCCGACCATGTTCCGTAAGTTCAGAAGCTTTGGGATGAAAATAAAGTTAAACGATTGTTTGAATATCGTAGCTCTTAAATAATTCTGAAATAGTTACATACTTGGGCTTCTCTGCGGGACACTTCTATTAAGTTTTTTTTCGTAGCATTTAGCTCCTGACCTAACTGGGTGAATGCATGGTCATGCAAATCTCTTTCTTGAGTTGTATTGTCCCGATAAGATTTCAGTTGATCCTTAAGGAAATTCACTTTCCTGTTGTATTTACACCGAAGCAATTCCAGGTCGTTTAATTTTTGTTCTAGTTCTTCAATCCTCCTTGCCCTTTCCAAAGAGATAATCTAATATACACGAGGAATCAAATGTTTAGGGAGTTCAGTGGATAAACCCCCGAGCCTGGATAACTACTTTTGAGTACCTTATATTCTGCGGCGTCTGCAAGTTGAGACTTAACATCTTTGACATTAACTCGGGATTCCTTCAAGTCCAGCTCCAGCCTCTCGACCTGTTTCATTAGCTTCTTACCCCGTGATGACGCTTCATCCCTTTCCAACTCTAGCGTCGTTCTCATCTTAATACTGTCTTCTAATACCATAATTTTCTTCCTCAACATGTCCAAATGCAAATCTTTCTTTTCAAGTTGTTCCTTCAGTGTCCGTAGCCGCCTTTGAAGTTGGTAAACGGTGGCGGTCTTGTTTTCCATTGAATTAAAAAATAATCGACTTTCTGAGACCACCACAAAGTTGCTAATTTCATAGGACGGTTACACTGATTCCTTTACCTTATCTGCCAACCTATCACCTTCTAATTTGGCCAATTGCTCGGCCCTTGCAATGACGGCATCTGTTTGCAAGTCAAAGCCTAACTCAACTGAGACCTCGTCTAATCCCATGATGCTTCCAATTTGCTCCAAAAACTGCATGAACTGGATGGATAATTGAGAAAGAAAATTACTAGGCCAAAGGAAAGGGTTCTAGTTGCTTAAGTTTCTTAAAAAGCCACATGGATAGATTGATCAATTACTCGGTTCTTGTCTTTCCTCAAGCCTTCATTGAGAATTTCCGTGGTGGTCAATTGGCCTTCAGTATCCTGAAGACGTTTTGACAAAGTTACTCGTTCACTAACAGCATCCTCTTGTCTCATTCTCGATTCTCCTAACTGCTTCTCTAATCGTTCAATAGTTCCGTGCATCCGACCAACTTTCTCCCGTAATTGGTCATTCCCCTGTGATTTAATTACAACCAACAACCAACTTGCTGTACTGAAACTTGAGCATAGCATAATAGTAGTAAAATGGACTATGCAAGTCAAAGGCAATAACATTACTGGACTTAAAGGTAGGGGAGGAATCTGGGACTGATTACATAATGCGAATGGTAATTATTAATTAATTATGCATACAAATTGCTTCTCCTTCAGTTCAATCAGGGTGTCCTTTATTCTTTCTCTGATTCCTAGATGTGTGGCGTCCACCATTCGGGAACCGGTAGACAGTTGGATTGCAATCGATTCTTGGAAATTTTTCACTTCCTTTTCTGATTTTAATGCTCTGTCTTCTGCTACCACCAGGCTTTCTGAAATATTTAATCCTTCATTCTTCAACCTTTGAACTACCTTTTATGAATTTTAATTTATTTGGTGAGTTTACCCTTCAAAGTATTTACTTGCTGTTCCATGTTTCTATTCTGCTCATTTAGGCTTGAGACAGTTCTGTTGATTATTAAAGATTTCTCCTTGAAACCTTGAAGTTCTGTGTATTGATATGACTTTTCTGTGAGGAGTTGTTCTTTTTCCTACGTATTTTGAAATTCTGGATATGATGCTGCATCAATTATACGAACAATAAATTCATTTTAAAATATACCCGTTTCAGTAGGTCAATTGTTGTAAGAGATGAAACTATCTGTTGGTTGAGATTGTCCTTCTCGTTATTCAGCCTTTGAATAAAATCTGTACTTGCTTTAGATTCATTTCCTAATGACTCGAGAGTTTGTTTCAAGTTAGCATTGTTCATTTTGTATCGAGAATTTTCCTTGCAGAATAAAATGGAAATAATCATCAATATCGTTACCGTCGGTGCATGGATTGGATAAATTAAACTAAAATTTGTGTTTTAGGTGTACTTGATAAATTTCGTAAATTCTCTTCAACAAATGCTCCGCCTTTGCTTGATCTTCATGGAAATCAATTGCAGAAGATATTTTTCTACAGAAATCTACAAGTCCCCGTTGAGCGTGGTCTTTTGCTTGATCTGAGGCTTCACGGTCGATTAAAAGCGATCTATTTTTTTTAAACTTACTAAACTAAATATTATCAATTATTAATATTCCTATGAAATCAAAAATTAAATTACCGTAGTTGGCTTTCTAATTCTACGACTCGCTCCTGATAGTGTTGACTTTCATGCTTGACTTTGTTAAAATCCGACTCAAGTTTGTTGATGATTCCAGAGAGATTTCTTTCTCGTTCTTCATAATCCTAAATACCAAATAATGCAAATCATCTTCTATGAATCTAAACAAAATTATTAAATTTAACTTTGAATTTTATAATAACCTGTAATTTTTTCTGCAGAGAATTATTAATTGCAGTGAGCCTTGCAAGATTTTCCTTAATATTTTCATTTTCATTTGTCTGATGAATAATTGACTGCTCCTTAGATTTCAGCCTACCATCACAATCTCGAAGCTGGTCGAAAACAATTTAAAACTTAAAATGCTTTCAAACAGTCACAAGACTTTATTGATACTGTGTAAGAACATCTAACCTCATTTGTGAGACGCTCATTCTTGTATCTCAATGCTGCAATATCACTTTGAAGACGAGTCTCCACAGGAATTTCATCCTGTTCCGAATTCATAACTTATATTTAGATTTCACAAGAATCAGTTACATGCGTATATAAATGCTTTTCAATTTAAAAACCTTTGATAACTAGAAAACAAATCTACAAAAAGTTTATTATTGTAAATTAAATAATTTTATGTATGATTCAGGCCTGAAACATGTCTTTGGATGTACGTTCCCCATCAGGTTTTCCTCTTGCTTGAAAATTATTTTCTTACACGGGTTCCCAAAAGCCATTATGCAATACCATATCAAGAAAGAAAATAAAAGAAAGGAATAAATACAACCACCAGAGAAGTATGCCGGAGAAAGTGAAAAGAAAGCACAAAGAAATTTCTATGAAACGGATTGTCATTTGTATGCTATAGGCCAGTATCACTGCACAAGTGATAGTAGATTGGTTCTTCGGCTATCGATTCAACTTCCGAGACGGTTCCGCAAGGTACCACAACCAAAATGAACTACTGGAACTGGAGCACTACTGAAACTGGTAATTTAATCATACATGCCATGCACTCAGTAAATAAAAATCATAAATTTTTTGGCCCAATTTTAATGCTTCAGTAAAGCTTCAGCATTCATATCAAAAACATACTCAAATTCCATAAAAACAGAAAATCGTATAAATTAGAAGGCCACAGCAATACGTTGAGATATGACTCCACATTACATGCTATTTTATGACGATTTTCTGATTTGTTTTTAATAAGAACCGTTTAAATTGTTCTAACTCATGTGATTGATTATAAGTTCATTTTTGACCATATTGGTTCAAACAATAATTTTCTACTTGAAATGCTAGTTTTGGTGGCCAAGAAGGTATTCATTACCTGACGAATATAGGGTGGCACTGGCAGTGGCGTCGGAGAACCTCGGAAACGTGAAATGTCGTCTTCTTCCATTTTGCTAATTTGAGTCACAACTTCGAACAAAATAATTAACCACCATAATTCACGTAACTATAGGTCAAAGGATCAAATCTTGATTTTTATACAGGATCTGGCAGAGGCTGTTGGATGCTTTTTGCTATGCATGGACTAGTGCATATCATTAACGAATCATGGTTGCATGTTGATGTGTCCCACAAACAAATCAGAATTGTTTTATCCATATTTGTTGAACCTGACGCTTTGACTTGCGCCCATAGTTCAATCTCAAGGTTGTCTTACTCATCCAATAGTATAAATAAGCATAGTTGCAATAAATAAAATTAAAACACCTATTTGTTTCTGCAAATGAATTGATCCCCATTTTCAGTCTGTCTGTACATGCATTAATTCTAATAAGATAGATTCAGGGTTTATACCAATTTCTCATTTATTTTGTTATCAGTCAGTGATGACCGTCTTTAGAAGGATTATTCCATTCGCTATTCTTATGTGCTCCTATCGACCGATCGCACTTTATCCTATCTGAACTGAAAGCTACTTATGATAACAGCAGATTTTTACCAAAATATTTCGGCAATATACTCTTCAATTTGCATTACCAATTATGATAAAATTGATACAATTAAATAACATTTGACTAGTTTCTATTCCAAATTATTCTTTCAGGTACATATCAGTAATCTTTTAATGTACTTCATACTTCCAATCATATTAATTTAGTATGAATTTGTGTTCTTACAATTTATTAGACATATAAATTAATCCGATGCAGTTCACACTAGTAGTCTCTCGAACGCAATAGTATCTCTCGAGTCATTAAAGCAAATAATAATTATACATCTATGATTAACAATACTTAAAAATTTAATGCGTTTAATTTATGCTGAACAGCTTTCCCGTATTGTTAATCAGTTTCAATTGAGAAGGTTCTTGCCATTGTTAAACTATAGCATAACTTATGAAATAGCACAATCAGCTCCTCTCGAAATATCTGCTCTATCATCGTCGTCATCAGGAATTTGCGGCCAAGAGCCACCTGAGTCTGTATCTGAACTTACTTCTGCATCATCACCAGCATTCCTCTGTCATAATAAAGTGTAGCTTTTTAGAACCAACCTAGAATGTATTAGGCGTCTAAAAGGGAACGCATTCGGTACTTCCTTCACGTACCCTACTACTTCTATTGGCCCGTTCGAGATGACTCCAAAGAGCCAGCATAATGTGACCGTCTAAGGCATCAGGTTGTCTATCCAGCTCCTCCTTTCTTTTCCGGATATTTTTCTTTACGGTTGGTGTCAAATCTCCCATTTTCGGTGCCTGTTCGCTAGAAGGGATCCATATTTTGATATCATCATCTAATCCACTGGTAGCCAGAATAGGTGCGCATGGATGCGGTTCCAGGCAATTTACCTTTGTATCCGAATCATTACACATTATTTTGTTAGCGAAAATAAAATTTCTTTATGAAAATTAAACGAAAAGACTAAAAAAAACACAACAAATTACGCACAACTCCATTTTCATCACCGCGGAAGAAGTTGACAATACTTTCCGTCTCTTTATCCCAAATAAATATGTGACCACAGTCGGATCCAGACACGATAAATTGACTTCGGTCACCGAAGAAATTCACTCCTTTCACTAATAAACGCATCAATCCAAGTTAGCCTTTTGACATCTCAGATTTTGTAACTTTGTAGTCTTACCAGTTGCACTATTTCGATGGCCTTCATATACTTTGATACAGTCTGCCATATCTGAGTGAGTAGCATCAAATAAGTAAATATTCTCATCATTGTAGGATGCAACGATTTCCTTTCCATTGTAATTAAACATCGCAGCAGTGACATTGGGTTTTGAGCGGCTGTCTATTAAATGATGCGGGCAGAATCTCTTGACAGGAGATGAGTCATCATTTACCACACCATCTCTTAGCTCTTCGCCATTTCCGGGAACATTAACCGTAGACGAATGTAATTTTCGAGCATCGTATATTCTTACAAATTCATCTCGTCCAGTTAAGCAAAATTCGTGAGAAGACAGGGGATTTCCATGTATACTATACAATGCCACTTTCTTTCCTTTTTCTTTCAAAGACAGCAGTCTAAGAAAAATAGAACGTAAAAACAGCACAAATTAAAATTTTTAATTAGTTAGTTACAAAGTTCATTTCAACTGCATACCTTTGGGGCTTCTCTTCTCGAATGTCAATACTATACACAACTGCGTCCTCCCCACAACTCAATATCACCTGTGGGTTTTCCGGACTGATGGTAAGTTTATGAGCAGCTCCTCGATGTTGTGCTAACTTTCTGGACGAAGCGACTGCGCCTGTATTATCTAATTCTGTCAGTCGAACTTGACAATCTCGAGCACATGATACAATCATGTTGTCTAAGCCAATTAAGGGTAAGAATTTGGCCTAATATTCAGAAAATATTCGAAATAATAGAAATACCAAGATTAATTTTCCATGTGAAGTGAAGTTATTGCTCACCTGAAAGACATTGGCTCGATGCCCGGATGGAAAGGACGCGACAAGATGTCCCAATCCATAATTCCATATCTTTATCATAAGATCATCCGACCCAGTTGCTAACAATGTACCTGAGAGTTAGGAATTAAATTTAAGTTTATATTATGTAGTCCTGCTAATAGCTAAAACACAAACAATAATAAAAAAAATTAATCAAGAAAAACAACAAATCTGTATGACCAGTAAGTCATAATTTTACAATCCATTACAACAAATATTTCAAGACTTTTCAGACTTAAACTTAACTGTACCTGAGTAATTGAAATTGAGGCAATTAACACATCCAGCATGTCCAACTAGCTTTTTCATTAATTCTAAGCGTTCTGCTGAGAAAAGAGATCCATAAAATTTTGAGCGAAATACTTCTGCTGACTGCGATTGTACTTTTCCAGCGTAGCCCATCTCCCTACTAAAAACTTCTCGTGGTCCACTCCAACTGCATCTAGGTCTGGGTTTCAAGAGAACTTTTGGGAGGTCCAGTTTTTTCTTTGATTCAATTTTTTTCTTCTTTGCTGCAGTTTCGGTTTCCTCATTCCCAGCATCCTCATCCTTTTTCAGCGTAACACGAGCTAGAATAGCTAGATATACGATGACAGATGACAAAACCACACTTTATATAGGAGAAAACTTACTTTGGAACTGTACTTACGGGTTTCTTCCAAGTCTACTAAGCAATCAGAAGAGTCGTCCTCTGATGAAGAGGAAGAGCCAGAGCTGATGCTATCGTTGGCATGCCCGAACTCATCATCATCCTCGTTTTCAAACTCAACAGAACCAGCCATATAATAGGCTAAGCGTCTAGGCTCGTTAATGTCTTCTTCATCTATGGATGTAGTAGAATCCGAATCGCTATGAATTGGAGATCCAAAGCTCTCTGTCATATTTTCATCCGACGGGAGATAAGTTATAGGAATCCCATGAGTTCCTGCCGACACTGATCGTTGCTCTACGGAGTTCTCAGACATTTCTAATGTAACAAGATTTCCATTTACGGACTCACTTGTTGACGCTTCATTGACAATAGCTAATCCCGTAATATCGCTGATCTCATCCGTAGTTGAATTCTTGACATCTGAAGCAGGAATTTGTGCAATTACTTCACTGGGTTTCTCTTCATCGCTACTGAAACTGTCTTCAGTAGAACGATTTTGTCGATAATTGCGTTTCTGGGAACTTCTACTGCGTTTCCGGATTCCAGACGAACTCTCTGGCGAAATTTGAACATCCACACTATCCACAGTTTCTGCGGGATTACAGCCTACAATTTGTAGTTGAATTGTAGAGGATGTCGCTACTTCATTCGTGGTGATCAAATTCTCAGATAATGATACTTCATCAATTCCATTAACATTGCTCGCCTTTAAATCTCCTGAGGCACCTTCGGACTCGCTCATTTTGCTCTGATGAATTACAATTTTGAAATTTTGAATACAGGGTAGAAATATCTCATTACAATTTACAATCGAATATTGTGTGTCGTGAATATCGTGATGTGTAAAAACTACATACCACTGCGAACTCCGATGTGGTTACTGTTTGAATCAACTTCTACTCTCGAAATAGCTAAACAGATGCGAGGTACATTCTTCGATGAAATAGCTATTCAAATAGATAGATGAATTTCCATTCCACATTCGTACTTAAAATGGGCTGTTCACTGTGATGGATTCGGATCCAAGCTGCATTTCTATATATATGGGATTGAAAACAAAGAAATCCATCAATTTGCCGAGAGAACAATTAGTTTCGAAAATATTGTGATAGATTTAAAATTACAGACGAAGAGTCAGAAGAGTGCATCAAGTGCATGCCTTTCATGGAAACATTTATACAGAACAGAAGGAAGAAGGACGAGCCGAGGTTTTAAATTACAAAATTTCCTTTTTTAATGATTAATTGATATCCATGTGATAAAGTCAATAATTATTTTGAAATCTAATACTATTATTTAAAAGTACGTTTTATATTTGCACCTGCCCTGAGATGGCCAAGTGACGAACTCAAATGTATCCGTGGTCTTATCAGTGGTGCAGTTCCTAAGTCTGACCCGACTGGAACGTGAATGTGGAGAATGGGAACGTACCAAAACATGGGATTTGTTGTGATCTATAAAAGTTACACTCCGCTCCTTCAAGTGACAAAAACAAAACCTCTTCTAAATGTAACTCGTATACTCCAACAGCACGTGACTATGCACCATAGCCGATAGCTCAATCTCATCAGTACTATTTTTTGATGAATAAATAATTCGTAATTTCTCTACTGTTGATTTTACATGCAAATGCAATGTAGGATGCACTACTCTCCATAGTAGGGTTGGGCAAAATACATCAACTTCAAAATACAAAATACAAACTACTTTCCTTAAATTGCCAAAATACAAACTACTTTCCTTAAATTGCCAAAATACAAACTACAAAATACAAAATGTTTTCATTTCCAATATTGAAAATACAAAATACAAAATATGTATTTCAACTAGTTCTCAAGACACAAAATACTTCAACAATTTTTTTCATTAATAAATAACGTTACTAGCAATAAAGTATGATTTTCGAAAACAATATACTTTCAAAACTCGTTAATCTTCAATAAAGTTGACATTTCAAAATTTTTATCTTCTTCTGTTTGATGCTAAAACTCTTTTTGAGTAGTTGAACACTGAAATTCGGAGCTATTAGTCTAAAGTGGTAAATGTGTTATGAAAGTATTTTGAAAATACTCTGAACTTTTCAAATGCTTTAAAATACAAAATGTTTTCTTGGAAGCATCAAAATACTTTTGATGGGACCGTACGAAAATACAAAATAAAATACTATTTTGTATTTTGTATTTTACCTAAGTATTTTGCCCATCCCTGAGATACTAAGTCTTATTACAATAATTATCATCTCTCTTCCCTTTCTCAAACCTACCTAATAATCTAGAATCTAGATCTACTACCATCTTTGGTCAGAATCTGACGCCTTTCACAGACCTATCGGGGGGTAACCTCGCCCTTCTCCACAGACGAGAAATTTTCCTTCTCACAAGGAAAATTTCTCGTCTGTGGCCCTTCTCCACACAGTAGCCATGCTCCTCTTACCGTAAAGAAGCATGGCTACTCTGTGGCCCTTCTCTATCTCTATCCCTCTAAACATTCACATCTTCTAATTACAATTGGTTTAGGAAACACACTTTTCAATATTCATGCATGGTCATGATGCATGGAATTTCTAAATGGTTGGCCAATTGAGCTTTCAACCACTACATAACATACACAACAGATATTGGACTAATCTATGCGCACAACCAAACGCAAACCAATAAAATCAGGATATAAGGACAATCAGGTCAAAGTTGAATGGGTACCATAGACGGGCGTTTTGGGAGCCCCCAGCCCCCAAAGCCCCCAGCCCCCTTTTGACTAAGAGCCCCCAAAGCCCC